>MNCI01017655.1:680115-771241 GCA_015680685.1 Gnetum montanum
GACTTCGCATTAATGCATTTGGCCAATCCATCCCCTTGAAGCAACAAGAATGCCTTCACCCAAGAGCCACCACCATTTTGACGAAATGAAGGAGGAGAGAATGGGAATTGATAAGGGCTGTAGTTAGAGGGAACATTTTTATTTTAGTTCCATAACCAGTGCTTGTAGTCTAAATGATTATTTCGTCTAAGGGGTGTGCTTTGAATTCTCACTTTTTTTTATGTGTTTATACGTGAGAACCACATCATGCAAATACTTTGTTATTTTTATGAGCTCAGCTTCCCAATGATTAAGTAACGTCAAAACAGTAAGAAAACTCAAGAAGAAAACATCCAAGCACCCAAGAGAATGGCCAACACAAATGCATCAAGTTCCCTTAAAGTCACACCCCTTTTCAATCCTTGAGTCCTTCCTTAGTTTGACAAATGCCCAGTCACTGATTCATTATAGTTCTTATTTAGAAAGGGACGGTACATTTCCAAGCCAAGAGAGACCATAGAAATTTGTGGATGTATGGATGAAGTAGACTCATTGTCTGCTATATCAAAAGAACCATACCTTAGTATCAACATTATAACTTAAAGGTAAAAACCAAACATTAGCAATCAATAGGAAAACAGTTCATACCATCATTAAGAACACTTATTGGGTGACAAATTTACAAGATGGATAACACACACATAAAGAAATGAAAAAGGTATAACGATGTTGTAAAAAAAAATAAGACAAGTTAAAGAAATTTGTAAGACAAAAATGTGTAAAACAAAAACTTTAAAAGAACTGAGAGCCCCAAATGATTAGCATAGGTGGCCATCTCCCCCATGATTGAATGGAAAGGGAGAGATCTGAAATAATGAACATCTATTTGAATTTCTTAAAAGTGTCCAACTTCTCCCGATTGATGATTTTAGGTTAAGGGGTGGAAGTCGGCGATGTTCATACTCCAATGTATCTATGCCTTCGCTATGGACATGAGTTGTTCCCCTAGTTCGTTCCATGCATGTTGGTGGGCTACTTTCTTGATCAGTTGTCAACCACTGGGTGTTCTTTTGTTGTGTGGTTGCTACATACAAGCACCTTTGTATCTGATTTCCTTGTGCACACCAGTTGCATGTAGGATATGTTGAGCATTCCTCCATGTCATCAGCCTCTGAGTCATTGTATGTGATGCATGGAACTTTCTTCTTCTCAATCTTTCCATAAATTTTACCTTAGATATTTCCAAGGAAAGATCGCGGATTCCTAGGCATGTGTCTATTGTACTTAGCCATGCCCTTCCCATTATAATTGGGAAGTCCCCTTTGTTGCTGTTGACTTCTATCACCAGGAAATCAGCTGGGTATGACTGGCCACACATAGTAGTAAGGATGTCCTCTACCAATCCCAAGGGAATGGTGATGGACTGGTCAGCCAGCTCTAGTTGAATATTACTCTTCTTGAGTGGAGGTAGGTTCCAGGCTTTATACATTTCTCATAAGATTAAGTTAACTCCGAAACCTGAGTCAAGAAGAGCCTTATGAGGTTCGTTCCTAGCAACCTGGAGACAGATTAAGGAACTTCCAGGGTCAGAGAGTTTCCTGGGAAGGTGGCCTACCTTGATCCAGTCGGTAACAGTATGTGTTAACATAACCATATGCGTTAAGCTCTATTGTTGGTTTGAAGGGAGCTTCGAAGCCATATGTGTTGGAGGAGCATACATAGACTCAACCACTTGTGGCTTTGAGAGCTTGTTTGGGCTTTTGATTCTAAAGAAAGGTCTTCTCTTCTTACGGTTGTTAGAACCAGCAGCTAGTTGAAGGTTCACAGCTCTCGTAGCATTACATTGTTGCAGTTGAGTGGGGAGTTCCCCTTGCATTGTTGGAGCGGGAGGTAGTGGAACTACCTGCGTAAGAGAGGCAGATGGATTCAGAGGATGGTATGCATGTGGTATGTCTCCCGAAGGAGAAGGAGTCCTTCTAAAATACTCCCAAACTTGGTAGTAACGTTGTGGAGTTGTGTGACCCATGGAGTCACTTGGAGAAACTGGCTGCTGCACGTAGTAGCCATAAGGATATGGTTGCCAATAAAGGTATTGTTGCCTAGGCAGTGGCATCCCCCATGAATGTGGGTGTTGCCAGTACTAGTGTTGCCCGATAGGTTGTGGCAACATTCCACTTGGATAATACATTAATGGTTGATGGAATTGCCTTGGGTTACCTTGGGGATAAGGTAACCTTCGGGGTTCCTGTCATCTGTTAAGTCTTGGGTTGAGTGCATACACTCCAGACTCTTGTAGATGTGAGATGATTGAACAACATCCCTTAGGATGGTCATATTGGCAGATCTCACATCCACTGTCATTGTCTGTGTCGAAATCTGCAACCTCATTGGTGATAGTCATTTTTCCCTTACCCTTGTCACATGCATGGCCTGAATCTCTTCGCTTTTTCTTATCATGATCACTACTTCATTCCTTAGAATCCTCTACAACTTTTAAGATAGTTTCAAACCTACTGTTTATGGAGTCCCACATTTGATCCACCTTAGCCGACACTTCGATTGTTAACTTTTAAAGTAGCAAGGTTTTTCTATTCACCAACTCTTCAAGTGATGACTCATCCTCCTCATCACAGAATCTTACTCCCTTTTTTGGAGGGAAGGATCGCGGTTATACTCTTCCACACTTTCTCTTTTCCATAGCTCCCCATCTTCTCTAGCTACTTGCTCCAACAATCTATGAACTTCATGGGATCTAAGTTTTGATAATCTCCCTTGGGCATAAGTCCCAAGGGTTCTCCTAGTTTCGTGTCTTAGCCCATCTACGAGGTGGTGGAGTTAATCCCATTGTGCGTAACCATGGCCTAGGCAACGATGTAACAATGCATAATATCAGCCCATGATAGCATCCAAAGGTTCATGAGTACCCTGCTTCCATCCTTGGATCTGCTTACTCAAGTTGGACACTCTTGAGTATGTTTGGTATTTATCGTTGAACAACTCTAACATCGTACTCCATCTTCTAATGGTTTCCGACTCTAAGGATTGATACCAACTCTCTACTTCCTTTATGAGTATCCTAAGAAATAACTTTAATTTCTACCACTCATTTTCTATGTTCTACAAGGCGCAAACATCGTGGAATTTTTGTAAATGATTTTGCAAATTAGCGTTGTATCCCCCTTCGAAGCTTGGGATATTGTTCATATCTAGTCTCTTGATCTGACTATCTTTTTGATGCCTTGTAGGTATTCTCGCTGCCTCTATAATATCTAACATAATTTGGGTGGCAAGTAGGGGTTCATCATGATCATCTCTCTCATGATGTCTATGATGCCTCCGTGGTTCCCTACTTTCCCTTCTATGCCTTGACTATCTAGAGTGCCCTCGTCCTCTCTCTCGACTCTCTCATCGAGGTCTCTCATCTCGCTTACCCTTATCCTCATCGTTGTGCTCCTTATGACTGTGTCCTGATGTGGAAGGAGAGGGTGAATGATGTGATGAAGGTGAAGAAGAAGGAGAGCCATCGCCATGACGATGTCCCCTACCTTCTCTTCGGTGTTCCCTATCCCAATCGTGATGACGATCAGAATGCCCATCCTTATCATGTATTTTTGTTCCCTCAGTGAATAGTTGGCATTCACGGGGATCAAAACCAGGGTTGTGGATCGTGGAGCGCAAGTTCTAATACCCCACCTCCTCACTATTGTTAGGAGGGGGAACATCATCTTGTGGAGAACCTATTGAGATAGGTTCACCACCCTTAACTTCTCTTTTGATGGGTGAAGCATTACAAGGGCCTTTGCCCTTCAACAATGTATGATGGCTCTCCTACCGCAAGTCCCTTAGACGTTGCACTGCTGTGGGATGGTAATCCCTTATGTCATAATCTTCTGCAACGTATTCAACATATAATTCTGTCATGCCTATCTGTGCAAGAGCACGAAGAAGCATGTTAGGGACTGCCCGATCTGGAGGTAACACTATGTTACCTTGCAAGTCTCTCTAGCACAGTTGCTCATCCTGATGGAGGATAAAACTAAAATCGGGTATATACTCATCAGGATGAATATATACCACTTGATGCTGTTGAGGAACTGGCGATTCTCGGTTATGTGTTTGGTGCTGCCAACTGTCTCTAGTATGATCCCTAGGCGGCCAAGTGCTTTTGTTAGAAGAAGAAGACATTGTGTCTTATTCGGTGTGCTGATTAACCATTATATAATTTTTCGTTTAATTAACCCTAAGGGTTCATTTAGGCTCCCAACGATGTGGATAATTTCCTATGTTCTACTTAGTGCACAAACACTTAGTCCCCGGCAACGGCACCTCATGGAACACTTAAGGTTAATTGTTCGTTGTCTTCCCACCTGACTTGTATTTTTCATGGTTGTATGGTTAAGTAAGTCTAAGGTATATGATTTTTCCGTCTTTTCGGTTTTATCTCCTATGCTAATGAGGTGAAGGGCGAAGAGACTAATTAACTAACTTTAACTAACTAACTAAGCCTTAATTAACCTAGCATCAGTATCTATTCCCACTTACTGTTCACACCCTGAACCAATGCAACCTTGGTTACCAAACACTATTTGTCACTAGGATCACCAAGCGTAACGCACGTGCTCGAAGAGGTCGTACTGAATGCACTTAACTAGGAGAGAAGGGTTGAGAGAGATTTAATGAACTAATAAAGCATTTAAATGATAAACAATAAATAACAGTAAATAAAATCCTATTTAGCCTATTCCATGCATTGCAAGGTTTATCCAAGAAGTTCATCTTTATTTCCGTACACAAACTTGTGTTCAGGTACAATATTTGCTCGAATAAAGATCCGTTCACTTTGGAGCTCCTACTGCGGGCACATGGAAACTATTCTATCTCTGGAGAGGTAAAACTGCTAGAGTTTCGCTACAGTCTAGGCCTAAACTAAGAAACAAGGGAAAGCCACCTCTTATTTATAGATTTGACGATGCACTGCGATATCGTGTACGCGATATCGCAGGGGAACACACGATATTCGCGATATTGTGGGGGATGCGATATCGCAGCGGACGTGATATCACATACGCGATATTGAGGAGGATGCGATATCGTGTACACAATATCGTGGCCCATGAGATATCACATCCCATCAACAATGTATTATAGATTTTCCTTCAACCATTTTGCAACTCTGTTAGCAATGGACCTGCAATAATTTCTAAAGTTAAGTTTTTTAACAAGTACAAAGACATTATATTAATAAAAAAAATTTGAAGTACAATGAGATAAGAGTCACATATTAATTAGTTAATTTTATTTTTTGAAATAGTTATCATGGCTAAAACAAATAATGCTAAATTACATACCATTAATGCTCATTTCTTAAATTCATCTTAACTTTTAGATGACCATGAACATCTCACTAATAGACTAGCTCAAGATCCTTTCAACACTCAAGTTCACGAGGAGCTTGCTAGAGCCCGATTAGCCTTTCGACATTGGGACATGTACCGAGAACAAAGTGCCTTAACTAAAAGTCAACTCACTTGGTTAAATAATCAAGATGAACACTGTAAGGAATTTTTTAAGTATCTCAATATGGCTCCCCCTTCGCATTCTATAGACAAAATCTCTAGTAATGGCACCATCATTACTGACCACAACAGTATCCTCTCCTTTCTTAAGAACCACTATGAAATCCTTTTTGTAGCTACCCCAATGGACATCTCTTTGTTTGAGGTTGCCACCCCCAATTATCCTCACCTTATCAATTCCACTATGCTACAAAGTCTTGATGCTAATATCACTATGGTGGAGCTATAGGCGACCTGTTCCAAGTTAAGTCATGGGAAGGTTCCTGGTTATGATGGTTTTCCCATAGAATTTTTTCAAACTCATTGGGATTTGATGGGAAATTCTCTTCTATAAGTCATTAATGAGGCTATCCTAGTTGGTTCCCTCAGGCCCAATCTAAATCAAGGCGTTATTCGTCTCCTCCCTAAGTCTGGGGATCTTGCCGATATCTCCAACTGGTGTCCCATAACTCTTCTCAATGTGGTGTATAAAATTTGGGCCAAGTGCTTAGCCTTACAGTTGAAAAAAATTCTTGGCCAAATCATTTTTCCTCAATAAACAATATTTTTTCCTAGTCAATATATTTTAGACAATGTGGTTGTAGCATGGAAAGGTCTCAAGTGAGCAAAGGATGATGGACAAGATATTCTCCTAGTGAAACTTGATTATGCCAAGGCTTATGACAACATAAAGTGGGACTTTATCTTACAGACCATGACCAAACTTGGTTTTGGCCCTAAGTTCTTGCATATGATGAAATGCTTATTCTCAGATGCTACCGTAAGAATAGCCACTACCTTCAGCATTACCTCTCTTTTTCCTATACATAGGTCAGTGCAACAAGGTTGTCCTCTCACCCGCTATCTCTTTATAATCGCAGCTAACTTTCTTTGTCATCAAATAAACCAAGACATCCAAATAAAAGTTCTCACTAGGGTTTGCCTTTCTTCCTCTCAACAACAGCTTCTCAATATGCACTTCGCCGATGACTCCTTTTTTCTCGTTTAAAACACAACTACCAATTTGCACTGCCTCTTATCAAGGGTGGAGCAATACTGCACACTCTCAAGCTCCACTATAAATTGGAATAAATCCTCTGTCTATAGCTTTACTGGCAATTACAAACATGTGACCAACTATAATTGGAAGCAGCTTCAAGATCAACACATCATTAAGATTCTAGGAATCCCTTTCCATTTTAGAGGTTCAACCTCTATTCTCTGGGAGCAAGTTATTTATTGGATTCAAAACAAACTTGCCAAATGGAAGACTAAACCCCTCACACTCGCGGGTAAATACCTTGTATGTAAGTCCATATGTGCGTCAACCCATGTGTATTATTACTCTTTGTATTGGGCCCCCTCCCAAGCTGCCTACCAGAAGCTTGAACAATTATTTTGTGACTTCATGTGGTCCTCCAAAGATTCTCAGAATGGATTCCATTGAGTTTCTTGGAATAGTGTTACTCTTCCTAAGAATAACAGTGGCTTGGGTCTTTTGAATTTATCTAAGTAGGGAATTATCCTGGTTGCTAAGTGGTTGGTACAGCATTTAGACACCTTAGATATTATCGGGACCCTCCTCCAATTAAGGCTTCATCAAGCATTTCCTAAAAACAAGCCCTTATGGAAAGGTATCCATTTTTTCATTTGGATCCTTCCCCCCCTCACTAGCATTCTCCCTGGATCTCATGTTTTCAAACGCATTTGGAGGGCCTAGCAAATTCTACACAGTTACATTGACTAGACTCACATCAAGATCAACCCTATTATCCTCTCTAAATTATGTCTGTGGTGGTTACCTTTGTCGCCCACTCCTCTTGCCATCATAAATGCTAAGGTTGCTACCTCTTGGTATCAAAAGGGGATTATTTCTTTGAATTGTCTTAGGCTAGCTAGTCATTGGATTTTGAGGGTCGAGTTTAATAATTTGTATGGGGAGTCGGAAGTAATGAACCATTGCCTAGTTAAAATTTACAACTTTCTCCATGGTCATTGGCAACTAGATGTCATGGTGCAAAGCCCTTTTCATGGCCTTCACTGGATTAATGAAGTTAAACTCCTACCTTACTGGCCATCTGTCCCCTTTCACCTTATGCAAGATCCATTCGAGGTCATTCAACGCTGTAATAAGTTTTGGCACAAACAAGAGTCAGAAAATTTCTGGATCCCCCACTTCCAACGTATTTGGAAACTACCGACCCTCCCCAAAATTAAATTGTTCCTCTAGTGTCTCCTTCACCATGGTCTACCAATTAGTAAACATTTAGAATATCTAGGGATTCCCAATCCCAATTTCCCATGTGTTTTGGCATTATCCCTTTGCTCAGCATGTGTGAGAGTGGGCTTCCAAAGTTTTTCCATCAAGCAAGCTATCTCATGATGATGCCATCTTTGATCTTTTGACCATTAATTCTACCAATTTCAATTTTTTTTAAAAGCTATTAGGCCTATTATTTAATATTATATTTGGAAGTGCAAATGCAATGTTATTTTTCAAAAGAAAGATTATTCTAATAGATGTCTGCTTACCAAGTTGGAGAAGCTGCAGATCTTTTGCCTCATTCATTTCCAACTCACATCTCAAGCATCCAAGTTCAATCTAGATAGTCATCAGTTAATTCATCTCCTACAGCCTTGGGAAAGACCTGTGCATTCCAGCATCACTCATCATTAGTAATCTCTACAAAGAAGCTTCCCTTCTTTCACTTGTGTGGAGCCACCTTTTTTTAGTTGTGTGAAGCCACCTTTTTTTAGTTGTGTGGAGCCACCTTTTGGAACTCTCTCTATCCTTTACTGAGAGCTCTCCACCCCATCTAAATTTATGCCATTCTCTCGTGTAAAGAGTTAGTTACAGTTGACGTTGGTAGTGCCCCACATCGGGTTCCTCCTTTAGTACTCATTTTTTATAAGGTTGTTCCCGAGTCTCATTCATAACTATCTCAGTTCCCCCTTCCCCTTAACCTTGTGACTTAATTTTTAACAATACTACTTGAAACTACATAAAATTTCAGGAACTTGATGCTTCGGTAGAGTCTTGGAATTTGGGCAAAGGATTCCCACAAGTGCAGCATCATGATAGGCCATCAAGACAGTGTAAGCACTAAGGATAGACTGTACAGTCCCGCAAGTTTTCTATCTCTAGGGCTGACAAGCCTGCTAGACTCTCCAGCCTGCCCAACTGGACAATTAACCCAACTGATAGTCTACCCAAGGACCATGCTAGGAGTTGTCGAAAGTGTTCGGGATGAGCTAAATAGTTCGGCAAGTTTTCTAATGGAGAAACTACTACTCTACGCAGCGTAGCAAGCCTGAGGAGACCAATTAGACATCCAAGGTGCAAGTTGATAACAAGTTAATCTTCCAAAGCATATGCCTTGTTTCATCCCTGGAGCATGAGCGATACAGTGCAACAAAATGTGGTAAATTTTGTCAAGAATCATCTCAATCTAAGTGCTACGATGTGTTACGCTACATAGTGTAACATAGCATAGCAAGGATGTACTTCGACAACACTCCTATGCAGATAGCCTCGATGGAGTAAAAGAATTTTCCCATGTTTCAACCGTTAAATAGGTTTGCCCTACCGACACACTGGGATATGAAAAATGTCCTATGACAAAATGTTTGCAAAATAAGTCAGGATTTGACCAATGTTGGATGCTACGCTATGCAACATAGCACAGCGTAGCCAGAATAGAATGCACAAAGGTCCCTCTGCCAAATGGTTCCAATAAGAGGATTGCACTTGGCAATGCTTCAGCCTCCAAAACTACCTGCCCCACTTAGCCCTCGGGCCTCAAGCAAAGTTTCTTAGTAAAACACTACAGATTAAACAAGGATGCATGTCACACTAGCTGCTACGCTGCGCTACACTACATAGTGTAGCATAGCGTAGCGAGGATGCAAAACAATAGAATGCCCCAAGGATAAATTTAGCAGGTCTGAAGGCTTTCCAGCATGAAAGACAAAGTTGCAGTTGCTTGCCTAACCAGGCATCAGACAGATGCTCTTGGCTTCTAGGTAAGACTCCTTTCAAGACTAGCGGCTACACTATGCTATGCTACGTAGCGTAGCATAGCATAGTATGTTGTTACTTACGCTACGCCAACACGTTGAACAATGTAAGTAATGCAACACTTGCATGGAGGCATCAAGACATCTTCAGTCAGCTCCAAAATTTGTCGGCAAGGATCATTCTCACCCTAGCACCTCTTCGATGGACAAAATCAGCAAGTTCGCTTCATTTTGCATACCCCTGGTCAATCCCCAAAATTGTCCCTATGCTTAACCTTGCTCGCAAAAGTAGGGAAGATGTAGTCCTGGAGCATGGGCTCCATTTTGCTTTCATTGTTGGTATGCTTTCTAGATTTTTGGCACGTGCAGTTTCAGCAGTAGGGTCACAACATAGCAAGGTTCACATCCAGCATCATACACCTACCTAGTACAGCCATGTTTGCACTTTTTGGGGCCCAGGACACATGGCATCTAGGCCACATTTTTCTCCTGCTCCTGGCCCTATAAATACCCTTGTGAAAAATGCTCAAAGAGTGGGCTTCTTTGCAAAAGTGAGGGCTTTTGTGTTGGCTTTTGCATAACATAGTTGGAATTTTTAGCATTTTGGTTGGCTTTGAGCATTTTGGTTAACTCTAGACATCCTTCTGCGGGTCTAGCATCTTAGCACCTTGACAAGCGAATTAGTGAGTAGGAGAATCCTAAATAGCAAGCTATTGATTATAGCTTAGGGACCTGCGACCATACTGCTTCGTTGTAAGCTATGCCTCTCTAGTGTTGCATAATCAATTGTACATATTTCAACAAAACAAAGATCAGATCCACGACATTGGGGCAGTGCACTTTCTCACCTAAGTCTATTTTGTTATTTGTTTACTATCATCATATTTTACACTATTTTTCATTGTTTTACATTTGTTGATCATCGCTGCACTTGCATACATTGCTTCTAAAAAAATGTTTACGAAAGGTTAAGTTACATCAATTAAGTTCCTATCTGATCTACCATACCATTTAGGGCATCCTTTTTCCGTTTCTCTCCAGCATAGCCCTCGGACGGATCCAGGGTTAAACTGTACGCCCGACAACCTTTTGGTGTTCCATCCATTGACATTTTTGGTTGCTACAGTTGTTGGCACTAGAAGGAGGGCCTAAACCATTTCTATCTGCATTTTTTATGAGCACTTGGTCAAAACTCTGGATGTTCTAGAAAGCATAACAAGTTCTCATAGCGTAGCAAGCTCTAGGGTAGTGAGCTTGACAAGCTATAGCGTAGCAAGCTCCAACGTAGCGAGTGTAGCGCCAAAGTTGGCCATTTTTAGCAGTTTTCACACTTAGCATTTTTTCTGCATTTTCATACTTAGCATTTTTTTTCTACATTTTCATACACTTAGCCATTTTTTCTACATTTTTATACTTAGCCAATTTTCTACTACCGGTAGAGTTAGTGATTTTTCTTCAGTTTTCAGATTTAGCCATTTTTTGCAAATAGCAACTCTCACAACCCGATCTGTGAATATGAATCCAGATCAACCTTCCACGTTGGTGTCTAACACAGTTGACACTATAATCAAGCCAAAGCATGCCACACTAAACTATGAACAATACAATTTCATTTGTGCCAAAATCCAAGTAAGACTATCAGTAGATTACCTTGTCTTGGAGGCAAAACAAGACTATGAGCGAGTCCACCAGAATGGACGGGAGTACAACCCCTTCTTGTTTGACATAATCCCACTCACGGAGTCCTACCACCAGTTGTTGTCCCAACTCATTCGTGCAAATAAGCATGATGCAAGGACAACCTATGAGGAAGCCTCACAAAAAGAGGAAGATGAGTTTGAGGCCTACTCTGAGAATGAGAGCCCCCTCCACACCGTCTTATAACGACCACTCCCTAGTACAGCCCCTCCTCGGTTTGGTCCACCCATCCTCTCCGAGATGGTGACCATGTCAATTCAGCATTCTTCGCAAGCAACTAATGCATTTGCTCAACACTATGCTCATGCAAGGGTCACCTCCCAGCCTTAGACAACTCAGGGATCCTATGTCCCACCTGTCTCATTAGTGTCTACGGTGTCCGTTAGATCCACTCATGTGTGGCCTACTTTGATCACCGCATCCATCGCTCAGCCAACACATCAAAAATTGTCCGCTACGACGTTAAACTAGCAACAACCATCTGCTATGACGTTAAACTAGCAACAACCATCCACTACAATGTTAAACTGGCAAACTCCATAACCAAAAATTCTGACCTATGCTATGCAACCAACCAAAGCCTAGCCAATGCAACTAGCTAGCACATCCATAAGCTTAGATTAGGCATTCCAGCTAATCCAAAGCTTGACGAATGAGATCAACCAACTTAAGGCTACCTCCTCTAATACCATCAAGGTGGTGGACTTCTACCAAGATGATTCCATAAGTCCTACGGTACCACCTCTGACTCTCCTAACTGGGGTCCAGCTACCATAATTTACCAAGTACAATGGTGAAGGGGACCCCAATGCACACTTGGTCACATTTCGATTTGAGTGCCTACTTCAAGCTTGGCCACACGCCATCATGCACGTGTTCCCCATGTCACTCACCAGCAAGGCCTTAGATTGGTATCGTGCACTACCCAAGGCCTCGATCTCCTCTTTGGAGGATCTCATAAGCAAGTTTGGGACATACTTTAGGTACAACCTAAAGCCGAAAGCAACCCTTGACCAGCTTATGCAAGTTAAGCAGGGAACTCTAGAACCCGTGTCAAAATTCCTTCAACATTGGAATGCTACATTGAGTGAAATGCATGAACCCCTAGTAGAGACATATCTATTGGCCACCTTCAAAGGTGTAGTGATTGACTTCATCAAGTCCAAACTGTATTATCTAGCCCCAAAGTCTCTTAGCCAAGCCTTTTCCCAAACAAAAGACATAAAGGAAGTAGTGCAAGCTAGCAATGATCCAGCCTATGTGGCCTACAGAAGCCAACATGCTCGTAAGCAAAACACAGTAGTGGCAACAATGGCCACAAGCACAAAAGCAACCAACTGGGGCCCGACAGCTAAGCAGCCCAAGGCCCCAACTACCAAAACCACCAACTCTAGTGCCAACTCGCCTACATCGACAAGGGCCACCCCAAGGCCCAACTTTCAGCACAAGGACTGCTCAAATTATACACCACTACCAATGGAACCCTCTGAACTATTGGAGCAACTCTTGAAAGCCGAGAAAATCCAACACAAACATGTATCGGTGATTACTTGCTAAAAACATGATAGGTACTATGAACTACTAAGGAACCCCACATTAGTGGTACCAAATGAGCCCTCGGTCCCACAACATTTTAAATTGGACCAATACTGTCATTACCACTAATTGGCTAGTCACAGTATAGACAACTATTGTGCTTTGCGAGACGACCTACAAAGAATGATAGAACAAGGCCAATTGATGATCAACACAGCAAGTCAATCCAACACAGACGATGCCTCCTATGTCATAAATTCCATTAGCATAAGTGGCAATCCCAAACCTATGCAACAACCTTTTGTGATCCATGTGCCTCCTAACAAGGCAAGGGTCCCCTTCGTCTCCATAAGCAAGAGGCCTCCCTTTGTTATCAAAGTACCACCTCAAGCACCCGCAACACCCTTTGTGGTCAAAGTTCCAAACCGATCGTCCGCTAATATGTTAAACTGGCATGACGTAGCAACAACAACCGCTAAGCAACCTTTCTTCATCAAGGTGCCACAACAAGTTGGCCACATAACAACTCCTCCTAAACAACCATTTGTCATAAGGGTGCCACAACATGATGGCCCCTCACCTACCCAAAGCACAACAGTGGGTAATGTCTCAATCTCTCCTCTCTCAAGGATTGACCCCACTAGCAACCTAGGTAGGCCTACCAAATGGTAACGCAAGAGGACAAACAAGCACCTTGCAACCCCCATGGCTGAAGCAAAGGCCACAACCAACAAACAACAACTGAACACTGGGGCCCCTACCCCCCAAGCAGGCTAAGCAAACCAAGCCCAAGTCCCCTTCGCGAGAGATCCATCTCTCAAGCCACATGGAGGAAGTCAAGGCCAACACAATGACTAATGACAAGGACTTCGTAGCTGCACTAACCTAGGTGAAACAAACACTCAAACAAAAGAACACAACGTTGAGCTTGTACGACCTGGCCATGACCTCATCTGCTCACTACCAAGCATTGGCCAAAATCTTGGCATCCATTCTTATTACGGATGACATCCCTACAGATGAGACATCCATCCGTGTAATGATGTTTCCCCCTACACCACAAGAATCAAGTTCAACATCCCTAGTGTTCTGCGACAATGCAATTAAAGTTAACCCCAAACGAGGGGAGGTCACTATAGCTCCACTATCCATTAGCATACGTGTTGGGCAGTGCACCATCCGTAGAGTGCATGTCAATGATGGTGCAATGACAAACGTAGTCTTGTACTCTGTCATTGACAAACTAGGCCTGGTGGACAAAATCAAGCCAACCAAAACCACGTGTCCAAAATCCTTCAATGGATCACATGTCACTATCAAGGGTACAATCAGCCTAGCCTTTGTGATAGGAGAGTAATTCCCCACCAGAGCAAATTTCACTGTCATAGAGGAGATGCCAGGTTTCAACCTAATTCTAGGCAAGCCTTGGCTAGCCCAACTACGCGCCATCTCCTCTCCCATCCACCAAGAAATCCACCTTCCATACGAGGGTGGTCAAGTTATCATCCATGGTGATAATGCCGCCTCTTCAACTATTCACGACATAGACATGGTGCAAGTTTTGGAAGAAGAGTTTCTTGGTGGTACACCTACGACAACCAATGCAACGCCTAAGGCTAACACACCCCCTAATCCATATCTAATTAATAAGCAACTACATGACCAAGACTTTCCCTTGGCCAAAAAATGTGCTAGGTGCCTACCTACCCTTTACCTCTGCTTGCCATGCATTTTCGACTTTTGTTTACATTGCACTAGCCTATGCATTTACATTTTTCCCTCACACTTAGATCATGCATTTTTCTTTGTTTACACATTTGTCAACTGAGTTTACACATTGCATTTTAAAAACATCAAAAAAAACATAAAATAACAAAAACCCATGGCCCGAAAAGGCCTGAAACTAGCCTAGAGCCTGGAACGGCCTAAAACTATCATTTTTTGCATTGCTTTTCTTTCATTTATACATTTTAACTCTATTTATGACAGGTGTTGCTTGATGTTGTTTTCTTTCTAGTTGATTTTTGTAGGATCTTGCAAGCACACAGCGTGACTACGCATGCAGCATCGTACCTTACACAAGCAAGGTAAGCAGTCCGCTATGACTATAAACTAGCACAGATAGTCCGCTATGACTATAAATTGGCATAGATCATCCGCTATGATGTAAAATTGGCAAAGAACGTCCACTATGATGTAAAAATGGCACAGATCGTCTGCTATGATTATAAATTGGCACAACATGTCCTTGGGCTATGATGTAAAACTGGCACCCACAGCACAGTCCGCTATGACCTTAAACTAGCCCATCCATCTTCCGCTACGACAATAAACTAGCATAGCGGTCTGCTAGGACCGTAAACTAGCACAACAGTCTATTGGGACCTTAAACCAATACATCTGATGGTCTACCAAGACCTTAAAATGGGTTCGCAGCATAACGTTCTCAGCTCGCATCCATGACTCTACAAACAAGCGAGCGTGCACAATGCCAACTTTCTAGACAACATGGGGTGGGACATTGCAGTTCCAAAATGCAGTTCACGTTGCTAAGGAAACACCCTCTGGAACACATGCAGCGTCACTGCCCCTGGCATCCTGCTGATCTTCTAGATATTTTGTTTGACATCTTGTTGACCTTCTGGAGCTACCACTTCCACAGCTAGTCATCCTGACAGTAGCTCCTATCGTCAGCGCCTGCTGCTAAAGTCCCAACACTATTGTGGCCTAACCACAAAGTTGCTACCCTCCAGCCCTTGCCATCATCCAAGCCCAAAAGACATTCAGCTATTAGGCTTTTCACCTTACAACTGAACTGCATGATGTTTGCCTTGGGCAGGGAATCCTGAGCACTTGCATTGCCACCGCTCCTAGCCTCCTCATTGCCAACCCCTTCAGTCTGTCGTTGCCAGAACCGCTCTTGGCCTTCCTGATTTGGACGTCGCACGCCTCAGCAACAATGCTCCCTACTTCAGCAGTGTCTAAAGAAAACTAGACTTTGCCCTCACTTTATTTCATGGTTACATTTTCTTGGTTTTCTCTCTGTTGCATTTGTAGGATACAGGCTAAGATGGCATCGCTCAGAGATGTGTTTCGCCAAGAGAGCAGAGCACTACATCGTTCTGATGTGATCGTTCCTACTAGCCTAGCTACTTGGGAGTGCACATCCCATCCTCCCTCTTAACCTCGTTTCTTATACTCACAGTTTTTTTCACATCTCTTTTACAAGCTTCCTCGATGCATATAAGTCCCTCCCACATGCCCAACCACCAAGTCCATGGTGCACGTAACACAACTTGTCGCATGGGAAGCATTTGTAGGCAAGTCAAAGCCCCACATGGATGTAACACAACTTATCTCGAGGAGGAAACACCTGTCCTGCAACAACAAGGTTGTCTGCAAGTGAATGTGGCTGAACAGCAGAAGAAAAAAACACAAAAAAACGTAAAAGAGCAGAAAAGCTTTAAAAAAAGTGACCATCTCTAAGCACTCCGACGAGAGGTCGAAAGCCAGCAAAAGAAATATGCCCATGTGCGCCAACTCCCTCACAAGCACTCCAACAAGGGATCGCGCTAGGTTACATCTTTTCCTTTCCCGAACCTGTCCCCTCAACTCCATCCCTTTTCCCCTTCCCTTACTCGACTATCCCAATACTCCCAAGTGTAGCAAAGCGACATCTTAGCGACCACTGGAGAGCAATGTTAGCGTTTTGTTTTTCATGATGTTTCGTATTCTTTGTCAATGTCTCTCGAGCAGATCCTGCAGACGTCAACAAAGAGGGGCCATTGAAACACCATAAAATTTCAAGATCCTAATGCTTTGGCAAAGTCTTGGAATTTGGGCAAAAGATTCCCACAAGTGCAGCGTCACGATGGGTTGTCAGGACAGTGTAAACACTAAGGATAGATTGTACAGGCCCGTAAGTTTTCTATCTCCAAGGCTTACAAGCCTGTTGGACTCTCTAGCCTACCCAACTAGACAATTGACCCGGCTGATAGTCTACCCAAGGACCATGCTAGGAGTTGTTGAAAGTGTTCGGGATAAGCTAAACAGTTCAGCAAGTTTTCTAATGGAGAAATCTGCTACTCTATGCTACGCTGAGCAGCGTAGCAAGCCTGAGGAGATCAATCAAATGTCCAAGGTGCAAGTTGATAACAAGTCAGTCTTCCAAAGCATCTGCCCTATTTCATCCTTGGAGCATGAGCGATACGATGCAACCAAATGTGGAAAATTTTGTCAAGAATCATCTCAATCTAAGTGCTACGATGTGCTACGCTACGTAGTGTAACATAGCGTAGCGGGGATGTACTTCAACAACACTCCTACGCAGATAACCTCAACAGAGTAAAAGCATTTGCCCATGTTTCAACCGTTAAACAAGTTTGCCCTGCCGACACACTGGGACATGACAAACGTCCTATGACAAAATGTTTGCAAAATAAGTCAGGATTCGGCCAACGCTGGATGCTACGTTGTGTTACGTTGTGCAACGTAGCACAGCATAGCAAGAACAGAATGCACAAAGGCCCCTCTGCCAAGTGGTTCCAGTAAGAGAATTGCACTTGGCAATGCTTCAACCTCCAAAACTGCCTACCCCACTTAGCCCTCAGGCCTCAAGCAAAGTTTCTTAGTAAAACATTGCAGATTAAACAAGGATGCATGTCACACTAGTTGCTACGCTACATAGCGTAGCATAGCATAGCGAGGATGCAAAACAACAGAATGCCCCAAGGATGAATTCAGCAGGTCTGAAGGCTTTCCAGCATGAAAGACAAAGTTGCAGTTGCTTGCCTAACCAGGCATCAGACAGATGCTCTTGGCTTCTAGGTAAGACTCCTTTCAAGACTGGCAGCTACACTATGCTACGCTATGTAGCATAGCGTAGCGTAGTATGCTGTTACTTACGCTACGCCAACACGTTGAACAACGTAAGTAATGCAACACTTGCATGGAGGCATCAAGACGTCTTCAGTCAACTCCAAAATTTGTCGACAAGGATCATTCTCACCCTAGCACCTCTTCGGTGGACAAAATCAGCAAGTTTGCTTCATTTTGCATACCCATGGTCGATCCCCAAAATTGTCCCTACACTTGACCCTGCTCGCAAAAGTAGGGAAGACGTAGTCCTGGAGCATAGGCTCCATTTTGCTTTCATTGTTGGTATGCTTTCTAGATTTTTGGCACATGCAGTTCAACAATATGGTCGCAACGTAGCAAGGTTCACATCCAGCATCATACACCTACCTAGTACAGCCATGTTTGCACCTTGTGTGGCTAGGACACGTGGCATCCAGGCAACATTTTTCTCCTGCTCCTGGCCCTATAAATACCCTTCTGAAAAATGCTCAAAGGGTGGGCTTCTTTGCAAAAGTGAGGGCTTTTGGGTTGGCTTTTGCAGAACATAGTTGGCATTTTTAGCATTTTGGTTGGCTTTGAGCATTTTGGTTAACTCTAGACATTCTTCTGCAGGTCTAGCATCTTAGCACCTTGGCAAGCGGATTTGCAAGTCTAGCATCTTAGCACCTTGGCAAGCGTATTAGCAAGTAGGAGAATCCTGAATAGCAAGCTATTGATTATAGCTTAGGGACCTGCAACCATACTGCTCCGTTGTAAGCTATGCCTCTCTTGTGTTGCATAATCAGTTGTACATCTTTTAACAAAACAAAGATCAGATCCACAACATTGGGACAGTGCACTTTCTCACCTAAGTCTGTTTTGTTATTTGTTTACTATCATCGTATTTTACACTATTTTTCATTGTTTTACACTTGTTGATCATTGCTGCACTTGCATACATCGCTTCTAAAACAAACATTTACAAAAAGTTAAGTTACATCGATTAAGTCCCTATGACCAAACTATTCAGAGCACCCTGTTTCCATTTCTCTCCAACACGGCCCTTGCACGAATCCAAAGTTAAACTGTACGCCTCTGGTGTTCCAGCCACCACCGACGTTTTCAATCGCTACACTACTTACCCAATCACTTCTTTCAGCTTGCCCCAGAATCCTTCCGACTTGTTCTGTGTCTGATCTTGTGTTTTCAAATCCTCGTCATCATAAGCAGCACTTCATCATCATCTTAACCATCTTAATTTGTGTCATTTCTTATCTTTGGTAGCAGGACCAGAGTTAGATTCAAGGGCCTTATCCGCTTTAGTGGACGTTACAACCAAAAAAAGTTTTTTTAAGAAAAAGCAAATAACTAAGAAAAATTAAATATTAAGAAGACTTTGGCTTCTTCAATGGCATGTTTCAAACCACACGATGCACGATACAATGACGTTGCTTAAATCGTGAAATTGAATTAAGATTAAAATACAGTTTATCCTCTGTTAAGATACAGAAGAGACGATTTCCAAACTGCCATTCCCAGCATCGGAGAAGGATCCAAAGAAGGGACGATTATTAAACGACAATCGTATGAAAGCTGCTCCGCATCGGAGAGCAACTACCATTTCATTTAATATTTGCAGATGGTACTGTTTTATATATATATATATATATATATTTCCCTTGATGCTTAACGAAAAGTATTTATCGCTTGCTCTTGCGGAAAATATCTGAATCCAACCGACCACGCTGCCAGGAAAAAACCAGAAATGGTGCGGATACTCTGCAGTTAAATACTTAACCTTAGCGGAATTACCTCTGTACATTTTGACTTACACTGCTTCTGGAATCTGCAATTTCCGAATCTCTGTTGCTATGTTGCAGGGAAAATTACATGTTTGTTATCCATCAAAGTTGACTAAACTTTACAAAGACTAGTAGACCACTATTTACCGAGGTAGCTCAACAAGCAGCTTACGAACTCTGCAATAGTACTCGGCCGTTTACAAAATAAAGAAACAATGTGACTGAAAAAAAGTTGCATTCCACGAACCCAAAACTACTGGAAAAAAAAGTATATATTCGTTCTGGAAATGTTTGCAGGAAACTGCTCAAAGATTACCACCGTTGATAAGAAAAAAAAGGACAATATAGTGTTCAACGGAATTTTTTAAGTATGTTGACAGAGGTAGAAGCCGAAGAGGAAGATAAGATGGTGAGGGAGATGCAGCGAGAGAGATCAGAGAGTGATACAAAATGCTGTTTGGCAATATCAGGAGATGACATGAAGAAAGCTGATGAAGAGTTGAGTTGAAGATGAATCCAGAGATATGGCTCACATTCCAGTCCCTCGTAGAAGAAGGGATTCATAGATTCTCTCCATTTTCGGCGCGGCAGAGGCAGGGTGCTGCATGAATGTGGGTACACACTGTAGGATCTGACCATGATACTGCCCACTCTGATCTGCAACTCCACCATGTTTTCTGTCATGTTTCTCACCTTCACCCCTCTCCTTTTTCTTCCCATCCCCAACACCCACAGCAGCCATTTGCAACAGTCCATGACTTATCTTTTTCTGAAACCTGAATCAGTTCATCAATGAAACAATCATATGAAGGAAGAAAGGAAATGGAAGTATGAAACCAGTTCTTCAGAGGATAGATACTGCAATGCTCTAAACTCAAGATACTAGAGAGCTCTAAGTTCAAGATTTACAGTGAACATGTAAAAAAGAATGGTAATGATGCGGCAATCACTCACTGGCCTTTTTGCTCTGCAACAGAATGAATACGCCAATGACTAGCTAATGATACTGCTTCTTAAGCTGTAGAAACAAAGGAAAGAGAAGAACAACCACTGTGTTCACGGAAAGTGAGGATACCAGTCTCCATGGGATGAGAAATATGGATTAGAATGTGACAATTTATAACCTACAACAAATGCACTGCGTTTGTTCAGGTAACAAAGGAAAAGTATTAGAAACTTGCACGAAAAGGCGATAGCCAATGCCAATACTGAGCAGACAAACGGTTGCCAAAGCTTGTCAATGAAAATGCAACAAAAGCTTTAATGGCTGTACCAGGCAGTAACGCAGTAGCAGGTCTGAGATCTTTGACTGCGCTCTGTCTCCTCAGTGTCTTGTCCGGCACAATGGCCAAGGCAATGTGTAACAAATCACCGTCACCAACTCACTATCATTTAAAATTTTGTACCGCTGCCTATCAATGTCTATAAAGCCTACCTATGTAAATTAGTTTGAATGCGGAACAAAGAAATGGGTATGCTGTATGCCGGATAAGTAGAGCTTCCAAGACTTGTCAATCTTGGATTTCTATAACTGAAACACATGAACTTGTGGCTCTATAAGAAGGGCTTAGCTCCTTTTTCCATTGACATCTTCTACAACAAAAGCAAGTGGCAAATATGAAAGTGAACATGAACTTTTTAGTTCAGAGATCTTTTTGGAATTATTTGACAAATATCTTTTTGGAATTATATGACAAAGTAGTTTTAGAATATTTTTGGAATGAAATGAAACTTTTAAAGTAGGGTTTCTAAGGCTCTTATCATTGAACTAACACCTTAACATTAGTGTATTTCAATTTGCTCTTTTTATTAAATTTTTAAACCATTAATGAACTTTGTCATAATTGCTTTGTACTCAAGTTCACTTGTCATTGCATTAGATTTTTTTATGGGTTTGATTAATAATGGCAAGAAAAATTCATTCACAAGTTTAAATATAAATAAATTAAAAATTTTGAATATTTCATATAATGTTACTCTTGTATGTTTATTGTCATCATGTATCTGAACAAGGGCAAGACTTGATCCTTTTTCTACCCTAGAAGAAAGTTTTTTCAAGATTTGTTGGTGCAAAGTAAAACTTGAAAAGACATCCCCAAAACTATTGGGTTTGTTCTTTAGATTTTGTTGTTATTTTGATACTTGTTGGAGGTAAAAATCCAAAAGTCACTTCTAATAGAGGCTAAGGCTAATCCTTTTCCTACCCTAAAGGAAAGGTTTTTAAAGATTGGTTGTAAGGATGAAAACAAGTATTGGCACACCCAAAACTATTAAGCCTTTCCTTTTCTCTTAGTAATGTTATTGGTGTTTTGAAACTATGATGCAAGGCACTTTGTATTTAGTTATCTTAGTCATGAACAATGATATGTATTGTTGTTTATTAATAAATTTTGTAAGCAAATATTGCTTCTAAAATGGAAAAGTGAAAATAAGCTCAAAAATCAAAAGACAAAAATAGCAAGACTACATACATAGAATGTAATTGTATTGAAAGTAAAAAATAGTGATGAGACAAAGTAACAATTCAAGGGCAAAAATGTGATTGCGTTACCCTTGGAAAGCATTACATGGCACCACCCAAGAGTCATGAAGCAGCAACAAGGGAGGGCAAACTATGCCTCAAAGCTCATAGTACCTACATGCACAATATAAGTGCACATAACTTACTAGTCCAAGGTTGGTAGCGTAGCAATACACCTTAGTAAACATACAATCAATAGAACCAATGAAATGTACATACACATACCAACAACCAATTCCTTAGAGAGCTAAGACACATTCTTACTCTAACACATTTAGCCTTAAGCTCCACTCTAAAGAAAAGGATAGTGGCCTAAGCTAGGGAGACAATGCCTTCCCAACAAGCCTTCATATCTTTGTGACAAGGTACATAAACGAGTCAAGGCCATGTAATTGTATTAGTGATGGTTAAGATAAGATGGAACTTGAGAGGATCTCTATACTCTTCTGGCACATATTTCGAAGGAAAACAATCTTCAATCCACTAACAAAGTATATTTTTCTATAAAAAAAATGTCTCTCATTAATTAGGGAGGTATTAGCTTAGTGGTAAGACTTCTAATTCTGAAACTCTAATTTGTAGATTTAATTTTGATGCGCAATGTTGAATTATAAAGTTTTAATTTAACTATATGTCTTATGGCTAAAACTTACTAAAAGAATTCTACATCAAGATCAACATCCACGTTACATATTTTAGTGCAAAGCTTAACAAAGATAAGTGAAGATAGTTAGCTTATATAAGGGAGTTCAATGCTATTATTCAAGCCTCAAAGAAGGCATGGTTTGCTTCGAAGGGAATTTAGGCTAAAACTATAGAGCCTTAGCTTTATAAACTTCATATGAATTAAATAGCTTCTCAAATTTAATTTTTTCTGAAAACATTTAGAGGGAGTAGTAAAAACCATAATTGAACGATTCCAACATTTGAATGAATAAAGTAATGAAGACTTTAACTAGGAAAATTTGGAAAACCTAAAAGTAATTAATTACCTAAGGAGCATACTATGGTGATTTTCATGAGGATATGCTAGGATGAGTTGTGTAAGCTGCAAATGGATTATTAATTTTTTTGAAAAGTAATTATGCATTGATGTTCAATCAAATGAAGCATGCTAGAAAATTGGTTGCAACCCAGTAAAAGATAAGATTTATCAATCTTAGAGGAGATATTATTGGGTGTGCATGCTAAAATATGTTCTCTTTCATCAAAATGTGCATATGCCATATTTTCAAGGAACCATGCAATAAGAAGGCATGTACCAACCATTAAAAAGTAACAAATAGAAAAAAATGAATATTGGCTTTTAAAAAAAAAACTTAAAAACTCTAAAAAAAACCCTAATAGGGCAGAAAAGTAGCTTATTCTAAATCTACCAAGAAGGCACTAACAAGACAAACAACTTCAATAATCTAAGGACTTAAATTTTGCACATTAATTTGCAATGCAATGCAAATAGTACGTAAATGTTATGATTAACTTTTCTTCTCTCATTTCACTACCACCCTTTGTCTAAATTCCACATGCAATAGGAAATCAATAACACATATGCTTATTTTGAGATATAGAACATCTGGACACTTTCAAACAAGTCCCTATTGACCCTAGAACCCCTTGAATTCATCAAAATAGGCTCCACACCCCCAAACATGTCAAAATACCTAGAACCATTACCATTAAGGCCAACACAAGAAAACACAAACAAAAATATTATATTGACAATTATACAATGGTTGTGTGATATCCTCATCATCTCTTCCATCCTTAAAAATATCATTCTTAATGACCCTTCACAAGTTGGAAGGCACCATGCCTCCATGACTCAAGGCCATCACACTTAGCACAATAATTAAGACCTAATGCATCAAAAGAATCATGCAAATAATACCTTTTGAGGTTTTGGTTTTGAGCTTTTCTCACTCATGGAAGCTTGTCCTCATGCCCCACTATACTTCTTTCAATTAAGCATTTCCTTGGAATATCTTCTTTTTATCCCCATGATGACTCAAACATGTAACAAATGAAAATGAAGAAAAAACAAAAGGATTAAGCTTCCTTAACAAAACATCTTTTCTTCCCTTATTTTCCCTCTTCTTTACCTTCTACTTCTTGATGTTTGGAAGACTACCACCTAGCTCCCTTTCACCATTAGCATCACAATGTAGATTACCTTCATGTTGCTCATCGATTTCACAACCAAGACAATCAAATTCATCACTATTAATGTCCTCACCAACATCAATAATGATCTTCTCATAATGACTACTACCATAGCCATCATTAGCAAATGCAAAATTAGACATACTACCATTATCAGTCTTGCTCTTACTAACAATGGCATCAAAAGTCACATTGCTTCTATCATTCACAACATGACTTATAATTTCATCAAATCACCACAATGATCATGATTCTCATAATCACCATTGAATAAACCACTACCAAGCTGAAGTGAAAAACTAGCATCCATCACACTAACTTTAACATGAAAGACATTACTACCATTTACAAGGTAAAGCTTAGACTCACTTATCTCTTCATGGCTTCTTCCATCCATCTTGGGTTCAACTTGATCTTCCATACGTGGCTGTTTAATCTCATTAAAGCTTGAATATTCAAGATCCCAAATAGAAGTTCCCAAATCAAATGGTTCCTCCTCTTTAAAGAATTCATCAATAGCTTCTTCATCCCGGTTTCGAGGTAGCAACTCAAAAGGTATACTCTCTTCCATGGCTTTAACATCAAATTCATCAAAAACATCATCAAAGTAATAATTTTTTCACATACCTTGGCTAGAAGACTCACCTCTCTCCCATGAGATAGCCTCAACATGACTTAGAATCTTCTTTCCTTGGTAGATAGAATGAGTATCATACCTTCTAGTGCTACATTTGATCCTTCTTAAAGAAGTCCCATGATCTTTGCCACTCCTTTGGCTTTGATTGTTCACCTCCCATAACTTATGAGGTATGAACTTTCCTTGATTAGCAACATACACCATCTTGGACTTTGAAGATTTCTTGGTTCTTTTGATGAAGCTCTTGATTTCCTCTCTTGAAACCTTTGAGTATTGAGCACTCCTTTGCTCAATAAGAGATACTTGAAAACTCCTTTTTTTCATTAACCTCTACTTCACCAAATCCTTTATCTTCCTTCCTTCCTTGATGGCTAGAAGATATTCTCTCAATTCTTCTTAAAATATTTTTCAAGTTAGTCTTAAATTTCTTCATACCCATTCTTCTTGAAGTTTCTACAAAATTTTCATGCATATGAATCTTTACTTTAGGAAGAACTTCCTGCAGTTCAACCACAAAAGCCTTAAAGAAACCTTTGAGCTCTTAAAGCTCTTGTTCAAGCTCTTGATTAGTCTTCTTCTTACGATCCATACCTTTCATAGGTCTAAAGGTAAAACTTAATGCAACAAGAATGATACCCAAAAGCAAATGCACAAATATTCATAACAATGTTCCTTTTATTCAAACAAAAACACCAAGCTTCACCATATAAGTGTAATCTTTAAGCAATTCACTTCAAACCATAGCCTTTCAAATACATTGGTGTAACAATGTTGCCCCAACATTGTTCAGCATCCTAAGGAATTCATTGAGATCCAATGGATCTAGGGCGGAAGACCTTGGGAAAACACCTCTAACAAACAAGCAACCCTTGGAAGGGAGCAAGAGATAACACAACTTCTCAAAATATGAGAATGCACCTTAAGGAGAATGACTTAACTTTGAACAAGGACCTTTGCAAACAAGTACACAAGCAATCTTGTAGACAACATCGATGGAAGGGAAAAAAATGCATCTACAAGGGGGTGGCTCACCCCCAGATCCCTCATGATCTAGTATAAGGTTTGGCTTGGCACTACACCAAAACTATCTAGTCTTGGCTTCCTTCATATCTGTGACCACCACAGAATCAGGGCCATGTAGTTCTCCGTGTAGTTCTCCGTGTGAGGGTAGTATGAAGAGGACTTAGAGAGGGGTGCAACAGGAGGGAGTCCTACTACTGGCTTGGTACCACTAAGTTGGGATGGGTTTTCTAACACTTGAGTGTCACCCAAGGATGCCTCAGAGTGTTTCATGGTCCTTGAACCATGGGGATGGCCCAAGAGAATCGCTACCTTGAGACATCTCTCACAATTGGTGCTTAATTATCAAAAAGAAACTTAACCTTACAAGATTCAAGAAATCTTTATTAATCTTAGGTTCTCCAAATCCTAAGTTGCTATAATGATCAATAATTCTTTAAATTTCTTTAAAAGCTTAATGAAGATTGCCAATTTATGTGTGGATTCCTCCAAACCAAGTGCTTTGATACCAATTTGGTGTGGAACATACCTTAATAGATTCCAAAATAATCCATTCCACAAGTTTTCTAAGCAAATTAAGCTTAGCGAATGAGAACAACACAAAAGAATGGAGAAAATTCTCCCTTTTATTAAGACAACTCTTCATTCTAGAGAAATATATCAAGATTAAGAAACCAAGCTTAACTCACAACTCTCCCAAGGATCTTAAAGGCTATACATGTCCCCTCTCAATCCTTAGTTGCTTACACTTTAAGCTTAAGCTCAAGCCTAGATACTTATAAGAGATTCTTTCAACCTCTCTCAAGTGCTCTCCCTTTTCTCTCACTCAATTTCCCTTGCACAAGCTCTTTCCTTGAGACTAAGATTTTTTTTTCCTTCAACCTACCCAAACTCAAGCCTTGGACACTTTTTAATAGCTTCTCGTGATTGTTCATCCTCTCAACATTCAAATCACAAATTAATTTTCATGATTCACCAAAGTAGATGTCTTATAGGCAAAGGAGACATCTTGTATGGTGTAGATGAGTTGTAGGAGACATCTTGCATGCAAAAGAGATGTCTATCTTGCAAGGGAGATGTCTATAATGTGTGAGAGATTCCTATAGTCTAGGAGAGATGTCTATCCTAGCAAGACTAAAAATAAATATGCTTATTTTGAGGTTTGGAACATCTGGATACCTTCGAAACATGTCCTTGTTGACCTTGGAACCCACTGAACTCATAAAAATAGGCTTCAAATATGCCAAAACACCATGGAATTATCACCAACAAGGCCAACAATTGTGGTTCACAAGGATACATCATTGCCTATTACCATTAGACCTAAACAATAAATGCATGAGTCAACAAGAACATTTTGCCCATATGAGAACCAGGTCCTCAAGATAGTTTTACAAAGAATGGGCTTCACCAACATCAACTACCAACTCAAAATAATACATGACTCATCCCTGTAGGATTTACAATAAGAAAAGTCTACTAGAGAACCTCAACAAGGAAGTTCCTCTAAAGCCCCAAAAGTTGAGAGAGAGTACAAAAGATCATGCCTTGCTTACAAGAGAAGAGATATCTACATTTAGTCTACATCAACAACATGGTCTCACAAGGGAGTTTCCATGAATTCCACCATGATAGCAACATCTTATCTTTGAAAACAAGTTCCAAGAGTTCAAGGACATGGGACCACTGCTTGGAACAAGTCCCAACTATCAATTGCTTCTAGATCCCATCTAGGGAACAAATATCTTGATACAACCTACATTATTATTTCAAGAACTAAAGAGGGTATCCATTGGAATGGAGAATGACCCCTCATAAGACTAGAGAATCACCAATAAATAGAGTGCTCAATCATGCTATCCCACCAGAAAGGTTAGGACACTCACATAATGTAACAATACATGAGAGAAATGGGATAATACATTAGAGAGAGATGGTGTGATACATCAAAGTACACAAGGAACATAGTACATGAGGGAGATGGGGTAATACACCATAGCCCATAAGGCACCATAAGTCCTGAGTCATGAGAGCACACTATAGTCTTCAAAAGCACCAATAAGTCCCAAGTCATGAAAGTGCATCATAGCCCTTAAAAGCACTAGAAGCAACAAGTCATTAGAGCATACCATAGTCCAAAAAAGCACCAGAAGCCCCCAATCATGAGAGCATAGGCTCAAGTGTTTTTCAAGCACATATAGGTCCACCAGGTAGGGCCACCAAGAGAATTCAACAATTTTTGTAACTATAACATCATTTATTCAAGGATGGACAACCATTCCAAAGCTTGCAAAACTGCTCCAAAATTGCATCAAGCCATGGAAGAGGGAGTCTAGGTGCTGATACCCAAAACTCAACTCTACTCTATAGCCAAACATAATAGCATCACAGTTGATTTGAAATTTTAGTCTCCATTGCAATTCACATGGCCACCACGAAGCACCCACTATCAAGATCAAGTTTATCAAACCAATTTTTCTGAATTGTAGGCTACTTTCCACCATTGATCACTTGTGAAGGATTTCTGTTAGTCAAGAAACTCGAGAGGAAGAGTTCCCAAAATTTATCTTGTCTCAAGAACGTTCACCAAAGGACACACCATTATGGAACACCATCAGTACAAAGCATAAGTTTGAGAGCACTTTGGACAAGAACATGCCCTGGCCTCCTCATTACAACATCATTTATCAACAATAGGGTTTTCAATAAGGCTTTCAGTAGAAAGACACATTAGGGCACAAAGGCCACTTACTACATAAAGAGGAAGTGCTTCAAGAACAAGCATAAGGAAAACATCGTACATCATGTTTGGCCTTGTCACAGGGTGTGGCGTAGTCATACAATAAGGAGACAACTGATTCACATAGGGATATAAGATCTAGCACTTTTGTGTGCATAAACTATTGAAATTGAGTACATCACAAGATTACATTACAATCTCACACACTTGAGGATATGAATACATTTAGTGGGCATAATACATGACATTTGGAAATGCCACCTAGGCCTAGAAGGTTATAGGACAAACTACTCAAGCCCATCCTAAGTTGAAAAGGTTTAGGCCACCAGGAGCACACCAAAGCTGCACCATGTTATTATGAGAAAAACCTATCTCTGTGTCTGCACATACATGAAAAACTATCACACTGCACTACATGTATGTGAAAAACTTTCACACTATCACACTGTATTGCTTGTACATGAACAACTAGCGCATTACCATTGAATGAAAATGAACCAAGACACAAATGCAACAATCAAATAATGTGGGACACCAATCAAGAGTCCACCACCTATAATAGTGGGACCTCAAAGCATTGGCCACTTCTAGGCCATTAGTATATGGCATGGCTAAGGATAGTATTCTATGCCATCTGCTAATCCAATATCCTTAGAGTTTAGGATGGACCACCATCCTCTGTTAGTGCTCACCTAGCACTGAGAGGCAAAAAAATCATGATGCACTAGCTGCTTAACCACAACAATGGCACTGATAAATCCACAACCCAATGTTGGGATTTTGAGACGAAGTAACTAATTCATGAAGGCCTCAAGAGCACATATCTTGCCCATAGACATAGTGCTCATAGAATCAACTAAGGTCACCACTAGCCACATCTTTATACTTGTGCTACCTACAAGACTAAGAAAATAGCTTAGAAATAGAGAAGTTAGTAGGAACATGATTAGCACATCAACTTCATATACAACCATCAAGCATGGTCACACGATAGAGAAATATCAATCTCACAACATCATAAAGAGCAAGACCTTAGCAATATGCATAGAGATCAATCATGCAAAACATTGATGGATTAATTAGATACACTCACACAAAAGAGGATATCATGAGGCACACCTAAAGAGAGAACTAAAACACTCTCAAAATTCTAGGATTACATACAACAAACATTCCCAGCCACTAACATTGGTTTTCACTAGGATCAAAATCTCAACAAATTCATAAGAGGCATGGACAATAGTGATTCGTTATCTGAACATGAACATAAGGAGGGAGACCAAGGTCTAGCCAATAATAGGTCTCAACAAAGCTCCAACTCTTGATATGAAGAGCAACATTAAACATGATGTGCCCACAAGGAAGACTCTCATGAAAAGAGGTGAGGTATCACAAGAACCAACAATAGGATGACCTACTCCAAAAGGTCTCCAAATCAAAATGCCCAAAGAAATGTCACCAATCAAAGAGGTGATGCCACAAAACTAAGGGCAACACAACTAGCTCAAACAAGGGAGCACAACACACAAGAGGTTTGCAACAACGACAACCATGCTCAAAGCACAAGAAATTATCAAAACAAGGACCACAACAATTTGGTCTTGGGATGGCACACATGACCTTAAAATGCAACCTCAAAAATCCCAACAATGAGTCATCACACTACATAGAGCACAAAGCCTTACGTTATGAACGATAGACACCACGAAAGAGACACCCGTGTAGAATTTGAAAATGCAGCTAAGGAAGACATGCCTACATAACTAGACAAACATGTAATCACAAACATGAGCTTACAAAGTCTACCGATAATGGTCTTGATCCACCTAGAACAAGGCTCACCAAGAGCACATGTCTGAAGGCCCTTCATCTTGAGGTACCTGGGAATCAATATGTCCCATTGTAGTTCCCATGCTTACTATATCTAGGATGAGTGGGAGTGCAAGGATACCACATTCAGCACAATTCAATCAATGCCATCTCGATACATGTCATCTAGGTGGAGATTGAAGTGGAGACTAGATCCAATTCATCCTAGATGAATCACATGAGACCAAAGGTAAGAGTTGCTCAAGCAACAACAATTTATATGTTGTCAGTAGAACTCTCTTCTGCCATATCAAAGTAAAATCGCAATTGGTCCAACCATAAGTACATTAGTGGAGCACAATACCATAATGCAATTATATACATCCTCCAAGAGAACAACATACATTAGTTGCTCAAAACATAACATCAACCCAATAATGAGGAATGCAAGAATCTTACCATAAGGTAACTCTTCGAAGAACACATACAGATATGATCCTATATCATCCAAATATCAATATGAAAGGACCATAAATAGAAATTGCTCGATGGTGTAACATAGCCAAAGGGCACATGCATATTGCGATACAATTAAAAAAAATGCTTTGATACCATCTATAACAACATTGCCCCAACATTGTTTGGCACCGCAAGAAATTCATCAAGATCCAATGGACTTGGGGTGGAAGACCTGGGGAATACACCTCTAACAAGCAAGCAACCCTTGGAAGGGAGCAAGTGGCAACACAGCTTCTTAAAATATGATAATGCACCTCAAGTAGAACTACTTAATTTTGAACAAGAACCTTTGCAAACAAGTACATAAGAAAACCTATAGACAACATTGGTGGAAGAGAAAATGATGCATTTACAAGGGGGTGTCTCATTCCTAGATCCCCATGATCTAGTACAAGGTTTGGATAAGCATCACACCAAAACTATCCAGTTTTAGTTGCCTACATATCTGCGCCCACCACAGAATCAAGGCCATGTAGTTCTCCGTGTGAGGGTAGTATGAAGAGGACTTAGAAAGGGGTGCAACATGAGGAGTCCTATTACTGGCTTGGTACCACCAAGGTAGGATGGGTTTTCTAACACTTGAGTGTCACCCAAGGATGCCTCAAAGTGTTTGATGGTCCCTAAACCATGGGGATGGCCCAGGAGAATCACTACCTTGAGACATCTCTGAAAATTGGTGCTCAATTATTAAAAAGAAACTTAACCTTACAAGATTCAAGCAATCTTTACTAATCTTAGGTTCTTCAAATCCTAAGTTGCTATCATGATCAATAATTCTTCAAATTTCTTCAAAAGCTTGATGAAGATTACCAATTTATGTGTGGATTCCTTCAATCTAAGTGCTTTGATACCAATCTAGTGTGGAGCATCCCTCAATAGATCAAAAAATAATCCATTCCATAAGTTTTCTAAGTAAATTAAGCTTAGTAAATAAGAAAAACATAAAAGAATGGAGAAAATTCTCCCTTTTATTAAGATAACTCTTAATTGTAGAGAAATATCACAAGATTAATGAGCCAAGCTTAACTCACAACTCTCCCGAGGATCTTAGAGGCTACACATGTCCCCTCTCAATCTTTAGTTGCTTGCACTTCGAGCTTAAGCTCAACCCTATATACTTATAAGAGATTCTTTCAACCTCTCTCAAGTGTTCTTCCTTGCCTCTCACTCAATTTCCCTTGCACAAGCTCTTTCCTTGAGACTAAGCTTTTTTTTCCTTCAACCTATCCAAACTCAAGCCTTGGACACTTATTAATAGCTTCTCGTGTGATCTTTCATCCTTTCAACATTCAGATCACAAATTGATTTTCATGATTCACCAAAGTAGATGTCTCATAGGCAAAGGAGACATCTTGTATGAGTGTAGATGAGTTGCAGGAGACATCTTGCATGCAAAGGAGATGTCTATCTTGTAGGGGAGATGTCTATCATGTGTGAGAGATGGATATAGTCTAGGAGAGATGTCTATCCTAGCAAGACTAAAAATAAATATGCTTATTTTGAGGTTTGGAACATCTAGACATCTCCAAAACAAGTCCTTGTTGACCTTGGAACCGACTAAACTCATCAAAATAGGCTTCAAAATATGCCAAAACACCATGGAATTATCACCAACAAGGCCAACAAAAGAAGACACACATAGACAAACAATTACATGGAGAGTTATACAAGGGTTAAGTGATGTCCTCATCAATCAAATTGTCTTTGAATTAATAGCTTTTAAAATATTTGTTTTTACTAATATCAAATAAATACCCATTAAACATATAAGAATACCCATTGAATAAATATATAGCCTTACATATTACAAGTATTAAATAAGCCATCCTTTAGGGTGATGGTAAATTACTTACATTGGTTTCCAAGTAGTAATAGTTGAATTGGAGCTTAGAGGTAAAACTCCAAAGAAAACCATCCAAATACTTGATATCGTTTTCTTCTATTACAATTACTATATTTTGTTATAGTTAAACTCTACGAATCAGTAATTATTTGGCTATGTAAAATTTAAGAGTGCTAAAGTAAAGCAATTAAGTTAACTTACTTGTAGCAGGTCATGGATATGATTCCAAATTTAGTTGTTTTGACATTTTTACTACACAATGGATGCAAAGTATATATTGAGAGATGTTAATCATCATTTTAATATTTTCTTCATGCTAGAAATAATTTTTTGGGTTATGCTTTATTCTATTTTATGTTGAATGAATTAGCATAAATTCTAATCAAAATGCAATATTGATTTGCTAAAGATTGATTAACTCTTTGAAACATAAATTTTATCATTGTTGCATGATTGTTAGGCTATCATGTAAGTTTCTTAAAACGTTTTCATAGCAATTTTTAGCCAATTCTTGTGCACTTACAACCCAACATGTAGCACTACATAAAATAGTAAGTTTGATCAAGATCACATAGAGCACCACTTGTTTGTCACCATTTTGATGACTCTACCTCATTATGATTTCTTATATCTTTATAAACTTCATCATTTAATTGAAGCATTTATCTTGGGCAATGGAATTGTTTGTAATAAAATAATTTTTTTGATGCTAAATTATGACTTGCGTCTCATCACTATTTCTACTTTTAATTAAACTACATTCCATGTATATAGAATTCCTTTTGCAAAACTAATTTTTATGCTTACTAGAATTAAGACTATGACTTAGGGTTTCTATACTAAGGCTGTTAAAACTAAGCTAACACCACATTGTTTAAGATATTGAACTTAACTTTTTTTTTTATGAACTTAGCATCTCATTATTAAGAGACTAAACTTAAAATACTATTTTATGAATCACTTACTTTAACATTAATAACTATTAAGTAAGCATTAAATGCAAACCTTGGCTACCAACTGAATGAAACAATTTGTCCATAATCACAACCCAAGACATAAAGCCAACATAATACATTATAAGAATTATAAAAGAATATAAAGATAATAAATGATAAAGTGTAATAGTAATTGACACACTCTTGCTTGCAAATCCTTGTCAAACAATAAATTAACCACCTGAGCTACATAAGATACCTTTCATTAGTTGCTTTGTATTCAAATCTTTTAATTTACCCTCGTGAATGAATTCACCCCTGTTGTCACCAATCTAGCCTATGAAAAACTTAAATGCACTAAAAAGTGAACCTGAGAGGGCTAGGCCTTAATCCAATGGGTACACTCATAAGATTTCTACCTTGAGGTATTAGGTTCAAAGCCTAGTACAAGTACCCCATGCTAGCTTAGAGGCATGTTTCAACTATAGATAGTGCAATCCAAACTTTTTAACCCATAGGATCTCTAGTAGATTAACCTATGGGACATTGTCTCAACCTGTCATGCATGATTGTTAGTCCATTTGCACATGCCCAGAACATTGGCTATCATGACAAAAGTGTCTCCAATGTGCCTTAACACCCATGCATGAATCATGCATACACCATAGTCTCTTGTGAAGGCTTGGCTTTGTGAAAAATTCTAAGTATATGTCCATACAAATATGGTAAAAAATTAGATAAAAAAACTTGGACTTTCAACTAACTTGATAATGGAACTATATATCACTATTCTTGAATAAGATTTAAACCATTTTTTTATTTTATTTAAACAAGTGTTCCTATGCTAGTGAGCCCACAAGGATAGGACTAAGCCTAATTAATGATGATTGTTAGATATACATGAGGTAGCACAATGAGCATGTAGAGTATTAATGCATAATGAAAATAATAACCTATCATAGTATCACGACTTGTGCCCACTGCCTACATGGTTATAAAGACAATGCCCTATCATGGCTATGTAAACTATCCATGCAAACTATCCATGCTTTTGTTTGTTTGGGTTGGTTTGGCCACCAATTTTGTTTATGTTGAATGACATCTTCTTACCTTTTAGTTGTTGGCATAGTTCACATGACAACGCTTCCCCTTGTTTAGTTCCTTTGGTTCCGGCTATATTGATATCGCAATCTAAAGATCTTTGTGTGAATTTCTTGTTCTAATATCGCGCTTTTGAGTTCTTTCTCATGGAAAAAACTTCATTTGTTTCACGAGAGGTTGACAAACCTTTGAAGCTACTTATCCGGCAACCAGGCCTGGTAGGCATTGACAGGTAAAGCTCTAAAGTTTTAATTGATGCTGATCTGTTGTGATTGGATTCGCTATTGAGACTTGGCCATTGTGCTGGACAAGACAAGTGAAGAGACAAAGGGCAGTCAAAAAGCTCAGAGTTGCCACTGTCCTGCTCCTGCCTCTTCTTGTACAGTCATTAAAGCTCTGTTGCATTTTCTTTGAAAGCTCAGAGTTGCTGCTGTCCCGCGGCCGCCTGTTCTGTTCTTGCAGAGTCATTAAAGCTTTGTTGCATCTTCTTTGACAAGCTTTGGAAATCGTCTGTAATATGCTGGAGTGCTACGTATTGGCTATTTGCTTGTTTTCGTGCATGTTTTTAATGCTTCTCAGCTGTAACAACGGCTGAATGTTTGTTGCAGTTCATATTCATATACCGTCACATTCTAATCCATATTTCTCATCCAGTCAGTCCTGCTGGTGGCTGTCTCCTTGTTTTCTGCAAACATAGCAGAATCGTAAGGTAGTCATTGGCGCTATCGTTTTTGTTACACAGCCAAAAAAAGACGTACCAGTGAGCGATTGCCGCATTATTCATTGTTGGTTTCATTGGTAAATTTGATTCAAGTTTCAGAGGAAGATGAGTCGTGTTGTTGCAGATGGGGGTGAAGGTGAGAAACATGACAGAAAACATGGAGGAGTTGCAAATCAGAGTAGGCAGTATCATGGTGAGATCATTCTCTGTGTACCCACATTCATGCAGCACTCTGTCTCTGCCTTGCACAAAATGGAAGGAATCCATGAATCCCTTCTTGTACGAGGGTATGGCATGTGAACCATATCTGTGGATTCGTCTTTACCTAAACTTCCACCTCTGGCAACGTCCGTAAAAGATTCAGTTAAGATACTACATTGTCTTCTTTTTATAAATAGGATTGGAAAAATCTGAATAAATCAAAGTAAGAATAGATTAAAATTGTTAGCATTAACAAAATAGAACAGTTATATCCACTCATGTTAGAAGTTGCATTTTCTAATTTTTTTCATTTAAGTAGAAAATCAAATATAGAAATTTTAGTTTTTGTTTAGCATTAGAATCAGTAATAAACAGTATATTAAACTTAAAAAATAAATAAAAATATAACACTATTTATTAGATTAAATGTCCAATCAAATAACACATTTTTCAAAATATGCGTAATCATTTTCATACATTCTTCTTCTTCTTTTTCGTCTTTTAGTACGTTCCTTTTTGTGATCCATTATTTCTTTATTTTCTTTATTTTGGAAAAGGCCGCATACTATTTCAGAGCCAGTATGCTGCTTGTCGAGCTAGATCAGTAAATAGCAATCTTTGTACGGTTAAGTTAACTTCGATAGAGAAATGAACTTGAAACGTTTGCACGCAAACGTCCTGGGCCACTAGACGATAGGGGCCACAATCGTTCATTATACTATTTAACTTGAGGTTCAAAAATTTGAGGAGCAATAATCATCATTATTCTAACCTTAGGTTATTTCAAGCATTTTAAAAGGGCATTTCAATGGAATGGCAAAATGCTGCTTGATGTTGATGATTTCCATGTGCAATAAGTAGTTCCTAACTATCATGATGGCCGCTAGAGCACAAGTACTTCCTTTAGTTTTTTTAATGATTTCTTTTAAAGAAATTTAAGGGGCAATCTATGTCAGAATTTACCAAGGTAGAGTCCACAACTTTCTTTGTTTGTATGGGTTGAAGTATGGAACCATTTAAGATAAAGAAAAACGATGCTTTGGAAAGCTTAGTTTGGGTATTACGATATCCAAGATTTGCAATAAAATATTGCTAGAGTTGAAACCTGCGTTTATTTAAATTTTTTTAACTTTTATTTAATTTAACACATTTCATCAAAGGTTCAAAGCTTTTATAATGTAATACTACTTGTAAAATGTATTTGATACATCACTTATACCTATACAAGACATATAAGTGCCACTCACACACATTGAAAAAGAGAACATTATGGACAAATTTGTATTTCTAATTGGATTGATATCCATTTAACTACTTTCTCTTTGCATAAATGAACAAATTGCAAATTCAAATCTATGGCACATTGGTGGTACTGCCCATTAAATCTTCAAGTAGATGCATTAATTGTTCATCTTCTTACCAAGAAAATGCAGTAAACATAGCAATTGTTGAATAATAACTTGTTAATTTGCATTCAAGTTTTAAGGGAAAAGAAAGAAAGAGAGTTTTTTAATTTTTGTATATTGTGTTTGTTGCTTTAGCTTTGAAATTTGTCTATATCAGCAATTTTTATTAATTCAAGGTGAGAATTAGACCTTGAAAATTTTTTTAAAACAATAATCATTTATGGGTGCTAGAACTCAAAATAATTGTAATATAGGTACACTTGAAGATATATAGTCAAATTAGGAATTTATAACTCAATATTTTTGAATACAATCAAACTTATGACTTGGAGCTTTCAAATCAAAAGTCTTACCATTAGTCAAATTAACTTTATAACTCAACATCGTCTACTAGAATTGAATCTATAAATTAGAGCTTCCAAATCCAAAGTCTTATTGCTATGCTAACACTATCATGGGACAAAAATTTATAAAATGTATGACTTTCTAATGATTCAACAAATATAAAAAGGTTGATGAGAGCTTCAAATATGTAGGTTCCATGCATAACATAATGAAGAGGGATAAACATATAAATATGCTATGATTGAAAATTGGAATTGAAATTATTTTAAAGCAACTAAAGATAGTAGGGTTAAGGAAAAAATAATCATGGATAATCCTTGAAAGCATAATTATAGGTTGTCAAGAATTAGACAAGATAATAATCAAGTGCATGATGTGATGTGACCACCATCCATTAGGAACTGCATTGAATGAGTAACTAAGGATTTTCAAGTGGATCCTTCCCATGATAGGCACCTATCCTTCTTGCATTTGTAAGTCTCATTGATGAGACACCTATGGATTTCCAAAACCAATGAGACATTAGTATCAAGTGAGACTTTATCCCTCAAATGGTCAAATTTCATTCTTTGTTTCATTCTGGTTAACCTCAGTTAACACATAACTATGAACTATAATTGAACAAGAAAGATGGAAAGATGAAGAATTATAAGGATAAGAGAAGAAGCAAAATGCAACATCATAATATCTCCACTTAATAGTTCACTTAGCCCACTCTCCCATTCTTCAAAATGTGAACTTGGTAAACAAGGGAGTAGCAATATAAGTGATCCATTGCTCAACAAGTTTGGTCTCATGGATTGATACAGCATCATTAGTAGTTTGATCATCCTCATGGATCAAGTACTCATGCCTCTTCACTCCACAAGTGTTGGAAACTTCTCTCTTCTTGAGTATAGTTGCCTTCCTCTCCTATGAAGGCTTAGACTTGTCAATAGCCTTCTTCAACTCATTGATGATGCCTTGTAATATTTCATCATCCATTAGTCCATGGTACTATACAAGATTTGCAACATTTGGTAAGTCAATTTCAAAAGCGTTATCATTCATGTTGATCTTTATCCTAAAAGGACACATTTTCTTGGCTTTCAACTTTGAGAAGTTAACACTTCTCAACCTCTTCTTCTTTAAGTGCATCCAAACAAGATCACCAATAGCAAATTTGGGCTTTAGTTTGGCCCTCATTCCTAATAAAGACTCTTTTTTCAGTTTTTTTCTTCTTGGTCTTAGGAAGTCTCTCACTCATCCTTCCTCCACCATCAAAACCAAAAGGTAGATTGCCTTTATGTTACTCATCATTATTAGTCTTGCTCTCACTGACAATAGCATCAAAAGTTACATTGCTTCTATGATTCACAACATAACTTACAACTTCATCACAATCACCATAATGATCATGATTCTCATCATCACCTTTGAACAAACCATTACGAAGCTAAAGTGAAATACTATCATCCAGTACACTAGCTTCTACATGAGAAACATTACTACCACCAACAAGATAAAGCTCACACTTAATACTTAATCACATCTATATAGCTCTTCCTATCTAACTTTGGTTCAATTTGATCTTCAACATGTGGTTGTCCAATCTCATCAAAGCTTAAAGCATTAAGATTCCACATAGAAGTCTCCAAGTCCAATGGTTTCTCCTCTTCAATGGATTCTTCAATAAGATCATAAAAATTAGCAAAATTATTTATACCTCCCACATGAGGTATGCTGAATTCACAACATGCATCTTAGATAATGCATCAACTAGCACATTGCCTTTTCTACTTTTGTGCTTCTCCTTTAGCACAAGCACTGATGAGTCGCATTCAGTTGGCTGTGTTGACGAGGCCTGGCCGATGCATCGTATCATGCGTCAACGAGGCCCCATCAACGTAGTGTTGGTTTTTGCTGGTTTTCAGCTATAAATATGCATTTACAGTTGCATTTATGGCAATTAGAGATTGTAGTTGTAGTGAATCTCTTGTAGTTTTTCCATTTGAAAGTTAGAATTTTCCTCCCAAGTGCCTGTAGTAGGAGTCATTGAGTGTACAGATCTTTATTTGAGCATTATTGTACTTGAACATGATAGTGTGTGTAGCAATAAAGACAAGCTTTTTGATAAACCTTGTAGCACTTTGAATAAATTAGCTATTTCAATTATGCATTCAATGTTTTCAATTATTTATTAAATGTTTTCTATTAGTTATTAAATATTTTCTAATTATTACATTAATGAAGTAATTAGGTTAGATAGATTACATACATAAGTATGACTACTTTGAGCATAACACGTATTCACTTGGTAATCCTAGTAGCGTTATTACTTGGTATGCCCTATAATGTAGTGCTTGGTTACCTAGCAGTGGATATGTGGGTTTAGGATGTGTACGGAAAGTGGGACCAGATGCTTATGTTAGGACTACTTAAATGCTAGTTAATTAGTTTGTTTAAATTAGTTAATCCAATCACTTTTATCTCCATTCGGAAGACAAACCATAAAAATATAGAATGATAAAAAATCAAATGTCTTAATTACACTTAATCATACCAATGTACATCACAAGTGTAATTGGGAAGACAATGATTGACCTTAAGGCAAGATTCACTTCCTAGAAGATTAGTGCACTAGAAATGATAAAGTCCACAGAATTTGACTGGATTGTGCTTGAATGCTTTGTGATGCGTATGGTTGGGTGTAAGAGTACCTCGCCACTCATCATTGGCATCGTTGTCAGGGACTTTCTCATGGAACATGCGCTATTTAGGTCTAAGTGAATATCATTAATATTGTTGTATGAACCTCAAGGTCAATATCATTTCCACTATTCATAGAATTATAAAAGCACACTAATAATTTTATTTTGTTTTCAAAAATATCTTCTTCTTTTCACAAGCATGAAGATACCAAACCACTAGTCCCACAAGAGTACAAGGTGGTATATACTCATCTAGATGAGTTTGTGCTAAATTTCACCTTCATCTTACATCAGGATGAATAACTACGATGGTGTGATATGGAGGGCAACATCGTCTTGTCCCTCGATAGATCTGTGCCCAGGATGTTATTTAAAATCCTTAAGAAGTTAGCAATAGCAGATATTCATGAAGAATACATTATGGATGGATATGACACTTGAAACTATTGTCTCACTGAAACACAACGCAAATGAGATAGATATCAGGAGAAGCTCCATGATGCTATGAAGGGGAAACATTTCACTAATCCCTTTTTCCTACTAGATGAAGAGGACAATGAGGATCCTTCCTTGGAAGGTTCTCAACATGAAGATTCTCCATCCCCTGTTATTGATGGTGAGGGTGTGAACCTGACCTTGCAATCCACTATTCATAAACTGGGTTTAGGAAAAATTGATAGCCAAGGTAGGGACTTAGGACAGCATCACAATATTAAGGGATCTAAGGATGGTGATCATAATAAGCATAAGAGTGGTGGTGTACATTGCAGTGGTGGTGGTGGTCCACCTTCCTCTTCATTCAATTTTGAACATTCCTCTTCATCTAACAGTTTCCATGGAAGCCACCATCAAAATAATCATGATGAAGGTGATCAGCGAGACAACAATGATTGTGAAGGCCACCAAAACCAAAGGGGTGGCTAAAACCATCATCAGCATCATCAACGCAATGATTATGATGAACCTCTATTAGCTACTTGAAGTATGCTCAACATTGTAGAGGTAGTGAAAATCCCAACCAGGTATATGAAAGATAGTTAGATCAAGTGCTTAGACATGAATAGTATCCCAAGATTTGAGGGGAGATACAACTTTGATCCGCAAACACATCTACAAGCTTTTCATGATGCTTGTGCCTTATAGAACATAGAAAATGAATGGTAGAAACTCAAACTCTTTTTCAAGATACTCATCAAGGAAGCTAAAAGTTGGGACTAGTTCTTAGAGCTAGAATCTATTTGCTGATGGAGTACTATGTTGGAGCTATTCAACAACAAATACAAGACACACTCCAGAGTGTCTAATTTGAGAAGGCAAATCCAATGCTAGAAACAAGGAGCACATGAACCCTTGGATGTGGCCTTGGGCCAATGTTATTCACTCTTACATTGATGCCCTAGCCATGGTTATTCTCAGAGGGAACAACTTCGCCATATCATAGATGGGCTTAGAGTAGAAACTAGAAGAAACCTTGGGGTGTATGCCCAAGGAATATTGTCTAAACTGAGAGCTCATCAGATCCAAAGACTAATTAAGTAGGTAGCAAAAGAAGAAGGTGAGCTATGAAAAAGGGAAAGTGCAAAAGAATATAATAGGGACCCTTCCATCAAGAAACAAGAGGTCTAATTTTGTGACAATGAGGAGTCACCACTTGATGAAGTGGTGAGCCGAAAAACCTTGCCCATCCAAAAATCTATTTTTGATATTTCAACCAAGGTTGACAAGTTATGAGACTCTTTGGATGAAAAATTTCAAATTGTTTTGAAGATTGTTGAAGAATCCAAAGAGCAAAATAGTGATCATAGTTGTAGGAGGTGAATAGAAGCTAAACATGCATACCAAAGAGGTAAGGGCAAAGCTGCTACAGTAGAGGAAGTTGTGGAGTCTACCTTTGATGATGAAACTGAATGTGACATCTATCAATATGAACATCCAAAGAGATGTTGCCCTATGGTGTCACACTTACAAGAGTCTAGAGTGTACACATTGAATCCTTGCCTAGCATGTAGGCAAGCTCCAAGATGATTACCTTATCGTCAAGGCAATCCATGATAGTTCCACCAATAGCAACAAGCTTACTACCCAAGTGGAACTCCTCCACAACCTTATAAACAATACCAACAGTGGTACCAACCACAATCATGGGGAATGCCACCATCAAGGTAGTAGTATTGTTATAGGCAATGAGATCCATATGGGTACTATGTTCAACAACCCATCTCTCCTAGAAGTTTTACAAGTCATACCTCATTTTAGCATCACTATTACCCTCCAAAGTACCACTGAGCACATTCACCATCTACTAGAGGGGAAAACCCATATCCATACCATCCTCTACATCCCTTTGCACATACACCTTCACCTTCAACTCATTTACCTCCTACTCCATCCATGCAGGGTGAGATTCCTCCATAGCTGCAACAACAAAATGCTACGAGGGCTACTATACATTCACAACTGGCTTTTCAATCAAGTGGTCTAGATAATCGATCAAGAAAAAGATTCTTCTTTAGACCCAATAGTCCTCTTTAACCATCACAACCTAGTCTGGTTGGTCGTCTTGCATCTCTAGCACCCTCATCCTCTAAATCAAACACCTTTGAGTGCCCTTCAAATTAACTGCTGCCTCGGATTTGCACTATAATGCTAACTCATGTTGTTTCTGATTGGATCAAGGTTTTCAATCTTCCTATGAAAATATTTGATCTAGGAAATCCACTCATTTATCTATAGATCACTGGACATGAGTCATGCAAAGCTCTTCTTGACTCTGGTTCTGAAGTTAATCTCATCTTCCATGACATGTACAAGGCCTGGAACCTACAACCTCTTAAGAAGAGAAATATTCATTTGGAATTAGTAGATTAGTTAATTACTATCCCTTTCGGATTAGTAGAGAACATTGTGATCATAGTTTGTAGGTAGTCCTATCTTGTTGATTTTTTGGAGATTAAGATGGACAATTGCAAAAGTGACTTTTCCATCATTATGGGAAGAGCTTGGTTAAGCATGATTGATGCACAAATGGACATAAGGAACCTATCTTTAGAAATATATAAGGAAAATGAACTAGGAAGGATTAAGAAGAAGAGTATTCCATGCATCGCGTATAGCGATAATGGGTACAATTGCATTCAAAAGATTTGGTCCATCAAGAGTAAATACATTAAGGCATGCAGTTAGTATGTGCAAGAGATCAATATTCAAAGGTGTCTATATGCAACAACCAAAAAATAGGAGGGCACCCAGTGGCTAATAGCTGACTCAGATAACATCACATTATGCATGGAACCAATTGAGAACCTAGTATATGCTTATGTTGAAGGCATGGACAAAATTGAACAAGTCCATTTCCAGCTCTTTGATGAAGATGATGATACCTATTGGGAAGAGTTGGAAATCTCTAATCACTTTAAGCAGGAGCCCTTAGAGCTAAAAAATTTACTTGCTGGTATGTGGTATGCATTTTTAAAGAATGGTAAACTAGTCATAATTAATGCCAAACTTGCTCTTGAATAAAAAGAAAAGTTATTAAAGGTGGTGAACAAATGGTCAACAGCCTTTGCATGGTCATATCTAGAGATAACAGGAATCAATTCAAGGATATTCTAGCATCAAATTTACACTAACTTGGCCATGAAGCCTAGAAGGTAGCTACAGAGGTAGCTAAATCCCAAATTGAAGCAAATTACTAAGAAGAAAATTGAGTAACAACTCAAGGTGGGGGTTCATCTATCGCATCATGATAATGAGTGGGTTAGACCACTCATAATTGTGCTAAAGAAGGGTGGAAAATCATTAGTTTGCATCAACTTTAGGCTATTGAATATGGTAACATTTAAAGATAATTTATAGTTGTCATTTGTTATTATAGTTTTCTTAGATGGTTATAGTGGCTATAACCAAATCCAAATTGCACCTAAATATTAGGCCAAGACAACATTCATGAGTCCCTAGGGGACTTTTGCATATTGTAAGATGCCATTTAGTCTATGCAATGCTCCTACAACATTTCAACACTTGTTCTTGAGTAGTGGTGTTGAAGTCTTCATGGATGAATTTTCCACTTATGAAGCTACCTTTGAGTAAGCCTTGGACTGCCTAGAATAAGTACTGAAGAGATGTGTTGAGACAAACCTACAACTCAATTAGTAAAAGAGCCATCTCATTGTCCAAGAAGGCATTATGCTAGGGCATCAAATTTCACAAAAAGGGGTTGAGGTAGACCTAGAAAAGATAAGAGTCATCCAAGGAACAACATGTCAACTAGAGACCGTTAAAGACATTTGGTCATTCCTTAGATACACTAGCTACTACCGACGACTCATAGAGAATTTTTCTAGGATTGCAAAGCCATTGGTAGAGCTTACAAAGAAAGATGCACCTTTTCTTTAGACCAAAGAATGTAAACATGCATTCCAACAATTAAAGGAGAAACTCGTAGAAACACCAATCCTATGAGTACCAGACTAGTCTTGATCCTTCCACATCATGATAGATGCATTTAACTACACCTTGGAAGTAGTGCTCATGTAGATGGACGATAAGAAATGTTCATATTACATCCATTGCACAAGCTGAAGCATTGTGGAAGCATAGTTAAACTACACCACCATGAAGAAAGAGCTAATGGCAGTGGTGTATGCGCTAGAAACATTTAGGCACTATGTGCTTGGTTACAAAGTATTTGTGCATACAGACCATAGTGCAATTTGCTTCCTCATGAAAATTTTAATGGTAAGCCCTTGTGTCATATGGTGGCTCATGATCTTACAGGAATTCAATCTAATGATGGTAGATCAAAAAGGGATTGAGAATGTGGTCGATAATCACCTCTCTCATTTAAGATGAGATAATAAAGAGGAAGAGAGCTCACTCTTTGATCAGTTTCTAGATGAACTCCTCTTTACAAGAGGAATATATGAACAAATGACTACAATGACAATATGATATAATGGCATCCTCACCTATCTTCTCACTTAGGAGATGCCACAAGATTTGGAGGCCACTATGTATGGAGATGCATGGCCATAAAAATCCTGATGGTAGGATACTATTGGCCTACAATCTTTAGGGATGCCCACCTATTCATCAAGTCTTGTGAACATTGTCAATGAGATGGGGGGATGACCACTTGCATGGAAGGTCCTCAATAGTAGATTCAACCACTGGAACCTTTTGACATATGGGGTGTTGACTTTATGGGTCCCATCACACCCATGTCCAATGGAAAGATGTATATTATAGTAGCAGTTGATTACTACACAAAATGGGCAAAAGTAGTAGCCGTTACTAATTGTACATCATCTACTATAGCTAGTTTTATTTAACAAAATATTGTCAATAGGTTTGGGGTGCCACATTCACTAAGTTTTGACAATGCAACTCATTTCATAGGTGCCACCTTTAGAAAGTTAATGCAACGCTTGGGGGTTGAACATAAATTAACAACATCCTATCACCCCCAAGCTAACAATCAAGCAAAGGTAACCAACTAGGAGATCACAAAAATACTATTGTAGACTCTTAGCAAATATAGGAAGGATTGAAGTGAAAAACTTAATAATGGTCTTTAGGCTTATTGTTTAACTTGGAAACTTCCTATTAGCTATTCTCCCTATGAGTTAGTGTATAGGAAACTTCCAATACTCCTGATTCAATCCAAGCTTTGTACACTCTCAATAGCCTATGATTTGAATCTTGACCTAAGTCTAGCATAGAAATAAAGACTTATCAACTTGAATGTGTTAGATGAAAACCAATTAGTGGTCCTATCCTTGAATGAGGTGAACAAATCATTTAGCAAGCAATGCCATGACATTAGAATCAAGAAAGAAAAGCTTCAACCAGGAGATAAGGTTCTCTATTAGAATCCCACACATGTACCCCAAAAGAAAAAATTTCAAACATTATGGGAGGGACCTTATATAATTGATCAAACCTTTTCCTTTGAGGCCATGTTAATATACAAATTGGAATGCTCAAATAAAAATCAGTTGGTCAACATCCAACAAGTAAAGCCTTTCCTAGAATCAAAATAGGCCAATGCAAGTACCACCTCAATGGATGGACAACCACGTTCTATTTTTCGAATCTCCTCCTTCCAACTTAGTCATAGGGAAGATGGTCATCCATGTTAACCATCAACATGGCTTCTTAGTTTTTCTACATTTTTTTTCACATATTTTATTTTTACAAATTATTTATTTTACAAATTTTTGAATTTTTGAATTTTTCTAATCTTACACCATTGTTTATATCTTTGAACCTTTCTTGATTATTTCATAATTTCTTCTGTATTTTACTTAGTTTTGTTTTGTTTTGATTCAAGTGTGATATTTTCTTATTTTTGCTAATAAAAATTACTTTATTATCATAGGACGTAGTGCTATTGTTGCTATTCACTAATGATGGTTGTGCTTAATGTTGTGATTGTCGATGTTTGGTTTCTATTTCTAAATTTTGATGTCTGATGACTTTGACATGGTTTATTTTGCATGGAATAGGTAGTGAGTCCATGTCATCCACCCATCCAATGACATCTATGGTTTTCCTTGATCTAGGAATTTGAGGTCCCTTCCATTAAAGAAACTTTTAATCAATTGATGACCTTGGTAGTTCTGGAATTAGGAAGGATTCAAAGGTTTGTAAAGGATGTGACTTCAAGGGGACTCAATACCCTTTGTACTCTTCTACTTGCTTGAATTCTTGAGTGTTTTTCATAGACTTCTTACTGTTCCATACCACCACTGATACGAAGTCAAATAAAGTATTTGCATGGTGTGGTTTCTATCCAAAAATTCAAAAAAGAAAAAAAATAATGGGAATTCAAAGCACACCCCTTAGACATGAATAAGTCCTTGTATGGTGTGGTTCCCATTTCAAAACCAAAAAAATAATAATGGAAATTTAAAGCACACCCCTTGGACAAATAAACGTGCTACAAACACTAGTTATGGAACTCAAATTGCATGCACTTATGCTTGAAGATCCCCTCTAACTAAGGCCCTCTTTCTCTCACTTCCTACTTCTCTTTTCTTCTCTTTGTGGAATGGTGGTTATTTTGTGGAAGCACTCTTGTGTCTCAAGTGGGTGGATTGGTCTTAGGGTGGTGATGCGAAGTCACTAAAAGCGGCTAAGTTTTGATATGGATTAAGGATGGACCTTCTCCGATCATTTTAAACACAATGGAATTCTTATTATCTCACTTGGAACTCCATTCCACCTTTTCTATCATCCATTCATGCTACCATAACTCACCTCATTGTTGTGTTCTATGTTATATTCTATGTCTTAGTCTGAGGTGTTGGGATTCTTGAGTAGATTCTTTCTGGTTGGTCTTAACTTTTCAAGATTATTAATTGACTGTGGGGCCCACCGAATCTTCCATTGAGGTTATGCAAGGGAAAAAAGGACATGAGCTTAATATGGGGAGGATTCACTTGCATACCTCTCGGCTTGATTAGTTAAGGTTCCTTATCTTTGACATTGTCGCAATCCTATCTTTGGCATATTCCATTGGGTATTCTGCTCAGTGCTCCTTAACCTTTCATTTCATTCATCCAATAAATCAATTTTTCTCTATTTTTCAAATTTATGAGCTTTAACACCATCTTCTCATGTTTTCATATTGTTCTTGGTCTTTTGAACTTTCATTTGACACTACTTTCACTCAAAATCTATTCATATTTTCCAAAGTCAAACCAAGTCAACGATGGTCAAAATTTGCATTGATGAGGCCTCATCGACATAGTCGACCTCATCGACATAGCTAACCTCATTGATGAGGCCTTGTCAATGTAGTGTGTGTAGCCTATATATACTACTGAAAACTTTGCAATTTTTCATCATTTGCTCATAACACATGGGGAGTTTTTGCAATTTTTTAGAGCCCACAACCTTCCAAAGCCCATAACTTCCAAATTGTTTGTCCAAACTGCTCAGTTTTTCAATCCTACACTTACTAGAGGGAAGATCTTTATCGCGGGGGCCATAAACCTTAAGGTTTTCAATGAAAATTTTTAAAAATTTTTCTAACTCTCCCAAAGGGTTAATAACCTTAATAACATATAAACATCAACTTTTTCGATAGTTAACCTTTCCAATACCCTTCAGGATGATTTATTAATGATAATACATAAATAAATAATAACTATAATAATTAAATCATCCATAATCACAACTTAGCCGAGTGTAATTATCCTTAAGAGATAAAGGTATCACAATTGCTTTATGTTACACAAGAATTACTAACCCATGGTCTTATTGTGATTACAAATGGCACAAAAATAGAAATGCTCATAGGAAGGAGAACCCTTGCAACCACAAGAGAAGCGGCCCAAAGCTAAGGGGCTAGCAAGAACAAGGACAAGAATTACCAGAAGCAACCCATGCAATGGGACCTCTCTGTGAGGAGCCTGAAGTGGAATCTGTCTAATAGATTCTAAAAGAAGAAGTGCCTACTGAACGAAGTGCTTAGACCCATGCTAAGGCTTGAGGTCACTTTGAATCAATCTTATCTTAATATCATCAAGTCCTGAGAAACTCACTGATCTATTTTTTAAGAGATCACCTTTGAGTCATTTTTGGAGAAAGCTCCAGAGGATGTCAAGACACAATTGCAAGCCTCTCCCATGTGGCCAGTCATCATGTCTAGTGGGAAATGGTACATGGAAGAGATGTATCTCTTTTGGAGTAACCCAAGGCTAGGATCCATTATCAAAATCAAGGACATTCAAGTGTCCTACTTAGTAGAAGCTATCACATAGGCACTTGGGTTGCTTGATATTGGAAAAACTGTCCATAAAAGGTAATCCTAAGGCAAAGAGGGAGTGGACCTAGTGATGTTATGGGGTTGATTGTAAGAAGTACAATGCACTCACATTGGCGAAGCAAATTTACTTCAATATTATGGCCTATCACCTCAATTCAACAGTAAGGCCAAGCAAGGTTACTGCCTTCTTCGCCTATGCATGCATTGCTCTAAGCAGGAAATTTTCTGTCAACCTTCTATAATTGATCTACTTAGAGATAAATATGTGCTTCAAGAAAAATGAATGTGGAAGAAAGACCTTGCCCTTCTTGTACCTCATTCGAAAACTTTGCAAAAGGGCAAGCATTGTTTGGTACTCCAATGATACCATCAGGCATGCTCTGTTGGCCTTGTGGTCTAAAATCATAAAGGAAAAGATGCCAATAACAACTTAAGAAAAGGAGCAACCATCAACACCACCAACTCAAGAAATAATACCAAAGGCTTATGCAACCATTGAGCATCTGTGAAAAATATAAAAATAGTTCTTGAGGAAACAAGAGAAATGTGCAAGAATAAGTGGGGTAGATGCATCTATGTATTAGCTAGCAATGAGTCACCTTAATGAGATGGCCTAAATAGTTAGCTAGATGGAGAGGGGTGGTCCAATTTTCTTTGCCCAACGAATGTAGCTATCTACGAGGTTGGATCCCAATGCTTGGGAGGTGATGGTGTTACTATTGCACCACCATTTATTCCTAGAAATCTTTGGGAATGCTACCACCTTCTCGGTGCATTTGGAGGAAGGCAAAGGGGCAACTTTCTTGGTGATGCAGCACCAAGGGTAGGAAACAATTGTTGAAGTGGTGGTTGACTGTGTAGCTAAAACATTGAATGCATCCATGATCTTGATACTAGATGTATCTACACTTAAAGACATAAAAACATCTACAGGCATGATTAGTGGAAAGTTAAATGTAGCCTAGCATGAAGAATTGCTAGAATGACTAGTGGGAATTAGGCAACCAATTCCAGATATCTTTGATTATCTAGAGGAAATCATTGCAACCTAGTTGGAGTTGTTGAATGCAAGGGGAAAATGCATTATTCTCAAGGGGAAACTTAAAATGGTCCAAGAAAGTAACCAATGCTTGGCCACGGAGGTTGCTAAACTTTGTGCCCAACTTGTGGATCCTGCAATCCTTAGCCCAATAGTAACTAGAGACGAAGCTTTCAAACAACTTCAAGAACAATTCCAAAAGGCCGAGGAGGAGGTAGTTATAGCCCTGTTCAACCAGTCTATAGTTGAAGTAAAAAAGTATGCAATCCAGAAGGACTTAGCATAGATGCGCCAGGAGAACGAGACCCTAACCTCACAGAATTATTGCTTGCTGCAAAATGTTGATGCTCAGAAGGACTAGATGTAAGAATTTATTCATCAATATCAAGAGCATCTTGTTAGGGTGAACACTAAACTAAAGAAATTGGCTACAAAAAATCAAAATCTATCAAGGAGGAAGTACACATCTTGCACTAGAAATTTGCCATTGAAATTGCCACTTAAAAGAATGAAGCTTTGATGTTTGAAAAAGTGAAGAATCACTATAGAGACTAGGTTGGTGTGCAAAAGAAAGTTAATGAGAAACACATTTAGATGGTGAAGGTGAAATTGAATGATGCCCTCCAAAAACTCCAATAAGGAAGAAAAATGTGACAACCCATCATTGATGGGATCGATGCCTATAACAAAGTAGAGATTCTTTTGAAGGAGTTCCAAATCGAAGAGATGAAAGAATATATGGAGTTAGCCAACCTCCAATATGCAAACTTGGCAATGCTGACTACTAAATGGTCATGATCAAAGTTAGGGAAGCAAGTGACTAGCTCGTATCTGTTATACAAGGTAGAGTTTAAGCATCACAAAGATGACAAGTAGAAGGTTGAGACTGCAAATGCTAAACTCAAAGTTCTTAGAGCATGGTTCAAAGATCAATGATCAGTCACTAAGAACTTAGCTAAATGGATGAATGACTCTAGGAGCTGAAAGACATAGTTAAGGTGTTTGACATTGAATGCAAACAGTTCATTGCCTGGTTCATCAACGTTAAGGAGCTCTTTCTAGCAATCTTGTGTCCCTGGGATGTGCCTATTATGATCCAGATTGGTGAAGTTGCATGGACAATGCACAATCCTAGGAGTAAGGAGGAGAAAATGAAAGCACTACTACATGCTTTTCACCTCCTACCTGAAGGTGCAGTAGTAGTAGGATAGTTGCAGCCACCTCAACCACTACCCATGCGCGAAGTCAGTGAAGGTCCCTTGAAGCCTTAGGAACCACCACTACTTGGGGCTGTCTGATCTTCTCCAAGAAGCTTTAGATCATCAAGGAATGTGCTATCTAGTTTTTGAAGAGTTGTGTTATGGTGTTCAATTTTGTGTCCTAAACATTGTCATTCTTTGTCATGTGTTGATCCATACGCCTAGGCACTCCATTTTTTGTCAAGTCAGTTAATTTGTTTTGTTTGAGAAAAGTTAGTCAATAATCCCATACCTTCCTAATTTTATAAAATAATTCAAGAATGAGTTTTCACTTAGTTATGGGGTTATGATGAGTTGCATTTAGTTGGCTATATCAATGATGCGTCATCGATGTGGCCTCATTGATGCATTGTATCATGTGTTAACAAGGCCCCATTGAAGCAGTGTTGGTTTTTGCTAGTTTTCGGTTATAATACGCACTTGTAGCTACATTTATGATAATTAGAGATTGTATTTGTAATAAAGCTCTTGTAGTTTTTCCATTTGAAAGTTAGAATTTTCCTCTTGAGTGCCTACAATAAGAGTTATTAAGTGTATGGATCTTTATTCAAGCATTATTGTACTCGAGCATGACAGTGTGTGTGGCAATAAAGATGAGCTTTTTGATAAACCTTGTAGCACTTTGGATAGAGTAGCTATTTTAATTATGCATTCAATGTTTTTAATTATTTATTAAATGTTTTCTATTAGTTATTAAATATTTTCTAGTTATTACATTAATGAAGTAATTAAGCTAGATCGATTACATACATAAGTACAACTGCTTTAAGCATAACACATATTCACTTTGTAATCCCAGTAGTGTTATTGCTTGGTATGCCTAGTAACATAGCGCTTGGTCACCCAACAGTAGATACGTGGGTTCAACACATGTATAGAAAGTGGGACCAGATACTTATGTTAGAACTAGTTATGCTAGTTAATTAGTTCATTTAAATTAGATAATCTAATCACTTTTATCTCCATTTGAACATCAAACCATAAAAATGAAAAATGATAAAAAATCAAATGCCTCAATTACACTTAACCATACTAGTGTACATCACAAGTGTAATTGGGAAGACAATGATTGACCTTAACTCAAGATTCACTTCCTAGAAGACTAGTGCACTGGAAATGATAAAGTCCATGGAATTTGACAGGATTGTACATGAACACTTTGTGGTTCATATGGTTGGGCATTGGGATACCTCACCACTCATCAAGTACTATTAGAACTACACACGGTAAAATTGACTTTCTCTAAAAGCCATTTGCAAGTAATTTTTTAACTTGCCTTTGCAATTTAGTCCACTAATTCAATGCCATTCAGTATGGCCTCTCATTTGAAATGGTAGCACCAAGAATGAAATCAATTTGGTGCTAAACATTCCTCATTGATGGTAATCCATATAATTCCCCTTTGAATACCTTGGAAAATTACTCCTTTAAGCTTGGAAGATATACTTGCACATCACCATAGTTAGAAGCAACAATTGAAATAATCACAAAACCAAAATCAACTTCATCACATTCCTTAATATATTTCATCTTCCCAAAGGAATTAAGGAAGCATAAAATGAGCTTTGCTATCTCACTTATTTATCTGTCATTAGAATGAACTCATGGGTTCCATTAGGTCTTAAGAGAAATATCTTGACAACCAATGCATCTTGTAGGGTCTAGGATAAGGATTTGTTAATAAACCTAGTGTAGCAACTACCATAGAAAAAATAATATTTTCCTAGGCTTCCCCATCAATCAAAACATGTATTCATTTTCCACTAAGCAACCATCTGGTCCCAATTTGAAATAACACTTTTCTTCCTAGATGGTCTCCTCTATTCACATTTTCTATAAATGTGTAAAAATTTAATTCTAAACCTTTCTTAATATTGGGAGCATTAGGATTATCTTTCTAAAGAGCTTAGCTTGATGTCTCCTTTGCCTCCATGATTTGTACATCCTTACCCTTGGCTGCCTTATAAAATGGAAATTCCCATTAATTATTTTTCCATTATCTACATTTGAAGCACTGGATCTTGGATGAGTTGTTATCTAAATCCTTGCCTCCTTTACCTTGGTCTTTCTTGGCTTTGTCCTTCTCATCACCCTATTCATGCTTCTTATCATGGCTTGCATCCTTGTTTTCATATTTTTACTTGAATCCTTATGTAGGTTTGGATCCCTTGTCCTTTTCCTTTGAAGTTTGTTTGCTTCTCTTTCCAAATCCATTGAGTTTCTTTTCCACCTTAAGCACCAAATCATAAGCCTCATCAAGGGTTTGTAGCTCATAGAATGACAATTCTAACTTGTAAGCCATTTTAAGACCTCCAGGAAAGATTGAAGCTTGTTCATACTCTTCCTATTTTACCTTAGCATGATGGACTAAATCATAGAATTTTATGTAAAATTACTTGACATCTTTGTCTCCCTATCTAAGGAATTTTAGCTTCATGATTATCTCTTGTCTCTGCAAAGATTAGTCAAATTTCTGTTTCAACCTAGATTTCATCAAGGAAAAATCCATGATAGGTTGATCATTTTTTCTCTCATAACTTTAGGATTCTTTTTCCCACCAAGTTGAAGCAATTCATGCTAATTTAGATTTTTTTAATTAGTCTTACAATTGGTTTGGTACCTCTTCCAACTCAAAATATTTGTTAAGTACCTTCAACTAACTTGCAAAAGCAGTGCTACCATCTACACCATTGAAAGTCTTTAGCTCCACATATGGTAGTATTGCAGCATTCTTGAATGCCCTAGCAAGTCTATCTTTATCTACATTTTCAAGCTTACCATAAGAAGCAAATGAAGATAGAGATGGAACTCTTAGAGTTTTGAAATGAGGATCTAGATTCCCTTCCCTTGAAACCCTAAGCTAATGGATTTTCACACTCCCATAGCTAGAATTTTTTTCCTCCTCATTGGATCTCCTTCCATCAAGCTTTAAAACTTCTTCATCATCATTTGCAAGAGAAAATGCATCATCACTACATGGCTGAATATGGCTGGGATGTACATTCTGATCTATCTTAGCACTAATCTCATCAAATCGATCAATTATTAGCTAAAAGGCATATTTCATGTTCTCCATGTCTCGATTTAGGGCTTAAACATTTTTATTTTTAGGAGCCATCTAAAATAGACAAAAATACATAACCAAATTCTAACAAAAAACAACCCCTTACTCTCTGATATTAATCACTGGAGTAGGGTCACTTTGATTTTTTATAACCCTTCAAATATGTTGAATCTAGAAAATATGCAAGACAAAGAATTGCTAGAAAAAGAAAGCTAGCTATCTTCTATTAAATATAATTATAGTGGATTAACAAATCTCATATCATAAATCATAGCTCTCATACACTCAACAATATTGTAGAGCATGAGGCTCTACAATCACACAATGATTATCCTTAATGTACAACTCAATCAAACTAGATCTCATAACATAGATCTAACATCCAACACACACATAGAGAACTATGGCCAAGATCACCTACATAGACTTGACCTTAGAGATGCACACCACTCTCATGAAATCTCTCTCTCCCAACTCTTTCTTTTTTCTTCTTCTGATGTTCTAGCTTCTAGGTTGCTCCTCTCACAGGTAGTCACAAATAGCAATCCAACCATAATCACAATTGGTAATCCCATGTGCAATTACAACTAGCATTTCCACATGCTAGATTTATCACACATAAAGAAATAAAAAAAATCTAGAACTAATTTTCTTCAATTCATCTCCATCGTTAGATCTGTTCCAATTGATCTCCATCATCAAATCTACCATGTTAAACTTTATCTTGGAACTTCTTCCCTTTTTTCCCCCTCTACTCATAGTAAAGATGTCACTAATTTTTTTAGTTTTAAAGCTTGCAAAAAAAACATATCTCTAGCTCCCAAAACCTATAAATTGACCACCTGTAGGAATGAAAAAGGGCTTTGAAGAGGTGTCCCTAGACTAAGGTAATAAGTCAGACAAAGAGCTTGTTTCTGATTAGTTTCCTAATGAGAAACTTTTTGTAAAGAAACCAATAACTATATCTAGTGCATTCAAACCATGATATGCATAGTTCCTCTCATATTTATTCAAACATGAGGTCCTTAATAAATGGGACAAGAAGAAAAGACAATGCTTCATTCACCAAGTCAAGTACTATAGGGAGATAGAAGGTAGTATTAATAAGATCTATGCAGAAAGCTTAGTGTGATGGTGCATGCTTGATGAAGATAAACTCAAAATTCTCGAGGACGAACACTATTGTCACAACTTAGCCATTATATAGAACAACAAATAATCAAAGTGTTAAGCTTATTTGGAGTACTAGTCATAATATTTCTTCATGCAAGTAGGAAATTTTCTAAGAAAAAACTTGTATAATGAAAATTAATAAATATTGCTCATTGAGCAGAAGAGAATAATATTGTAAAGAAACTTGCTAAAGAAATCTTGAAGATCTACATTAAATTATAGTTCATGAACTCATTCCACAAGAACACAAATGCATAACATAGAAAGCCCTAGAAGAATAATGAAGTTTACAGTAGAATTTGTTCATGAAAATATCTGAGGATTAATAAAGTAGGTTCTTAAATCAAGCTAAGGTTCTAAGATTGATTTGCAACCACGAGAATTTCATTATTAATGGAGCTCAAAGATTGTTAATTAGTTAAGTTTATTTATTTCTTAATGGCTCCAATGGTTTAAGATTCATAGAATTGGCTTGTAAAACCAAATTTTGATTCTAGCTATTTTGGTTCTACAAGATGACCCAACTACCATGTTGGATTTAAGATAGTTAATTTGGGCTGAATATTGAAATGGTTACACTTTAATTAGTTTTTAAATCAAATGAGAATTTATTAAAAATATTTTGCATGCTTATAATCTAATTTTAAGGTCAAATTTCCACATTAGATAATATATTCAAGCTTGAGTATTATCATAGTTTATAAAATCAGGAGCTCAAAATCAAACAAAGTTGACTTTTTAATATGAATCTTGTAGAAATAAAAGAAGTGTTCTATAATAGAATATCAAATTAATCCTATAAATAAATCTCATATGTTGTGGGGATCAAATAAGAGAGGCTTAGTTTGTAGAACCAAAAAGTAAGTTCGATAAAGAGAAGTAGAATTAATTCTATAAAGGAAAGCTTGTGTCATTTGATACATTAAATTTGAAAAGGGTAAGTATTATAAAGCCAAAAAATTATCTCTATGAAAAATAATCATTTTGTTAACAATGTCAAATTAGCTCTTAGAGTTGGTGAGCTCATAGAAGGATAAATCAATTCTATAAATGTTCTCATTTGTTGTTCTACCATGTCAACTGATATGACTTTGGTTTTGAATTGTTATTTTTTGTTCTACATGGAACATGTTATTTTACATATTTCTCAAACTTGTATGATTTTGGTTTTGAATTGTTTATTAATATATATGCGATGTATGGTATGATGTGGACATGTGGAATATGATATGTGATGATGAGACTAGTATGATGGGAATATTATATTTTTGGGGCCTATTGTGGCATGAAAATTTTTGGAAGTTTTAATCCTTCCTGGTGGTAATTAAATATTATTTTATTAATCAAACTTTGAACATGCATAACTTTGCTTCCAGAAGTCCAATTTAGGTGAACTTAGTGTTATTGGGATCGTCTTGGGAAGTACTTTCTAGTTGCAGAATTGGTTTTTTTCTTTGGGAATATATCATTTTAAGGGTTATTATAGAGGTCATTTTGTGGAATTATGTGGTCATATTATGGTTGTTTGGATGTGTTGTGCTTATGACATGTGTTGGCTTAAGCTAGTTGGAATGTGTACATGTCTTCACAATGACACTTGTGATGGTCGTTGGTGGGTGGTGCTAGCATGAGTGTGTGGATTGGTTGATGATGAGGTACCCTAGAGGTGGTATGGATTGATCCCCACTATGATGCATCAATGAGGCTCTTGTCTCATATCTCATCCTGAGAGTGGAAGAGCATAGTTGTGTTCATCCCTATCACCAGTTCTCCAAAAGGTTACTAGTTGTGAGTCACAAGTTAATGGACCCTAGCACTAGTTGAATAAATAAAAGAATAATAAAAGACCTACAGGAAATGGCTATTAAGAGTACTCATGGAAATGTTTCATAGGCTACACTAAGTGTGGATATGTTAGTGACCACATGAACTATGTATATGATAGTATTGATTTGTGAGTCATATTGCTGATAATATGTATTATGATTGGATTATGATTGTGTGGATCATGGACTATTTAGCAGTATTTTGTAGGTATGATTACATGGGCATGATAGTGGAAATGCATGTGATGTGATGTAACAAATATATGATAGATGATTTCGGACTATGGTGTTATCTATGATTGTATGATAGCCATCTATCCTCTTTGATAATAATTATGTTAGCATTATGGGTGATATGGTGTGTGTGTTGTTTTGAGCATGTGTAAGCCTATAGGTTACCTAGTATCCCACTCCTCTCCTCTAGTGTAGCACTTGTCAATCATCTAACAGGGGAAGTGTAAAGGATTATCACTTAGTTGTGCACTAACTCTATTTAATTACAGGTGAAATGCATAAGAGCCTAGACAAGCATAAAGAGGGAGAGTAAAGGAGGGAAAATCTTCAGTGGTTGGTTAATGTATATTTTCATATACAGTAGTATAGACTATGTATAGTTGTATGAAACTCTCTATACTCTTATATATATGATGATGATGTTTATTTGTTTTTGTGTTTAGTTTTTGATTTGGTATGAAATTTCTGTGCAGTTTAACCTTCCTTAATATCATGTATTTTACACATCATAAGTTTTTAGTTAGCATACTTTTGTTGTAAGATTACTAGTGATCTTATGTATCACCCTACCCTAGGTAGGGCGAGGTGTTACAATCCAGCCCTTCATATGATACCAGTACGAGGTAGAGAAATTCTACTAGAACATTGCTATTAATGGTACCATGACTTTTGTTGGTGGAATTCCTATTCCTATTTCTACATGGGTAATCTCACAGGGTATAAGATTTCCAAATGAACCAACAAACAAGTGGTGGCAACATACCCAAAAGATTGACTCCAAGCCTAGGTTGAAGATCATGCTAGAGGCCTTTAATATAAAAAAAGTTGAGGTAAAGGTGTATAAACTTTCCCTAGTTCAAAATATCATGTACAAAATTATCACTAAAAACTTTATGCCCACTAAATAACCATCAAGTATCTCAACTTAGGGGGTAAGATTGTGGTTATGATGAGAGAGAAGTGTATCATCAATGTCTCATATTTTCTCTATAAGGCCCTAATCCAAAAAAATTGAAGATATGACCAAGGATAAGAGGGAGGTCTATGCCTTTTTAGGATTAATCCAAAAACTTTGGGAACTAGCAGGCATAGTCAACCATATGAAAAGAAATCCTATAATAATAGGAATTTAGACTGGAAGAAGATGATGATGGTTGTCCTAAGAAGACATCCTAAGGTCATTGGAGTTATACCTGACTTGAATGATGAGATGCCTACCACAAAGGTATCCCATATCCAATATTTAGATTAGCTCCACTAATGACAATTTAGAGCATCAACCATACCTTAAGCATGTCAACAAACATAGGTGTAATGACTTAGTAAATTTGTTTCCCAACATTCTAGATTTAGGATTAAGAAAAGCTAGGAACCTCTTCATGGTAATAGTGCTTGATGTATAATGCACATTGAAGATGATGGGTAGGCTACCATAATCCATGTTGAAAGTTCACAAGACCTTGGTAGTAATGTCTTGAAAATGATGGAAGTCATTGTGGGTGATGAGGTAATAAGGGAGAATCTCTTTGAGTTTTCTTCTCCATTGCTATATGATTCACTCATGGATTATTTTGATAACCCTTTTTAGTCTCAAACTCATGTATCTTCATATAGTGTTTCATCATCACATCAATCAAGGCACAACATACATAACATCTAGCATGTAGCTGAATTCCTTCAGGTATCTATTGATCAACCTAGGACTAGTTGCTGGGTGAAGGAAGAGTAAAGAGTTAATCCTAGGGCTAAGTTACTATTGAGAAACATCAACAGTATGGTAGAAATTGAACTCATTAAGGTATGAGCTAAGTTGAAAATTACTTATGTTGATTGACCATTCTATCTGCAAGAGTTGTAGAGAAGCTAAGACAAAGTATGATGATTACATAAGCAATTAAAATATCTAACACCATTGTTACTTGCACCTTCCATAATTACTTCAGAGGTGTGGATTGAGTGCATACAAGCTAAACTCTTCTAGTCATGCTAGGTTGGTGAAGAAGCTATGTTCATGAATAATGGCTTGGAGTAGTAAATTAGAATGTTAAAGCATCAATCCCAAAAATGGAAAGGAATGAGCCAAGAAGAGAAGAAGTAGATACTTTCCCTTTTCTAGCAAGTACAAAGGTTTATGAATGAAAGTAAAATCATGAACCAATTTCAAGACCAATACCTTTGCACACAAAAGAAGCATTGGAACTTGTAGTACTAGCTAGCAAAGAAAACTACTAGGGAAACTAATAAGCTTAGAAAGATCTATCTAATCAAGTAGGTAACCTAGGATGTTAAGGTGCATAGACTACAAAAAATTATAGCTCTACTAAATGAACATGTAATTGGGGAGAGGCATGAGATGAAGGAGAAATTTGACACCTTGCATGCCAAAATCTAACAAATAGCCATGAGTGAACCAACACTACAAAAGAACATGAACCTTTTGGGAAATATGCACATCCTTTTCCATGAAGTAGCTATCACTATTTTTGAGAGGAGACTCAAGGAAGTGAAAGAGGATCCATAGGTGAAATGGAGAAGGTATCTTTATATGGTCCAAAATTCTACAAGTAAATTATGTACTGAGCTAAAAGATAAACCTCATTGAGTGACGATTAAGTTAAACATGGCCAACTCAAACTCTTGTATATGAAAAGGAATCATGAGTAGTTCCAAATTGATGTTGAGAAATGATGAAAAGCAATCCTATGAGAGTAGAATTTGATGCATGGATAGAACTGATACCTCTAAGAGAATGTGATGGACTTGGAAGCACAAATTCATAGATTTCATATGTCTACACCTAGATCCCCTAGATTCTTCTCATATCAAGAAGACACATAAGGGGATTCTTCTCTTAGCCACCATTCCTTGGCACTTATTAATGAGATGACTTGTAATTAATTATAATATAGTTATGATATGTACATTTATCTAGTTGTATTCCTCTGCATTAATCCTATCATATGTCTATTTCCAATCTTGTATTTTGGGCATTAAATCTATGGGACTAGCTTTACTTAGTTGTAGGGGAATGATGAGTCATCTAGCTGTAGATTTGGAATGTGTGTTATGTAGCTTGTGTTTATGATTTTGCATACATGATTAAGGGTTTTACCTCTTAATATTACATCCTAGTCTTCCATTTCACATTTACAGGTTTGGTGCAAGTTCTGGGCTTCTTAGGATGTTTTCAGCTTTATTTGAAGATTCTTAGAAGGCTCTAGCATGTTCTCTAGTATCCCAACTTCATTTAGGAAAATTTGGTGAAGTATGAAGAGGTAGGGATGTGTTGGTTTTCTTGAACCAATGCACCCCCTATGTTAGCATAGGCTTCCTAATGTGTCCTCCTTAGTGCCCTAGTTTGGCTACCTTTTCTTCTTGGCTTCCTTTGGTGTATTTTGGGATGCTTAGGCTATGTTGACAAACTTTCATTGATGCCTAGGCACTAGAGAACCCTTGCCATTATGTTCTAAAAATTATAAATACCCAAGATGAGCTTCATATGAAGAAAACTTGATTCTAAGCATTTTTCTTTAGCTTTTGACACCTAGTTTCATGTGAAAAGCTCTTTCCCCCTTGGGTAAGTAATTCCTTCCCTATTTTATGTATGTTTTAATTCATCAATTTTACAAGTGAAGCTAGAATATATTAGAGAGCTACCTTGCTTACATAGCCTAAAATCATTTGATTGATGCAAAGTCTAGTGTTTGCACTGTGAATAATCCTTATGGTTTTTCCTCATTTCTATCATTGATGCCTTAAATATTAAAATACCAAAAACATTATAAAATGTTAAAACTAAAATAAAATATTTATTTAATTTCTATTTTCATACGATGTAATGATTCAACCTTATTAAAGAAGGTCACAAGTATATGACATGATTTTGGGCCATTGAGGTTGTAACTGAGAGCAATTTTATTTGCATTTATATGTGATGTTATAACTATCCCTAAGATGAATTGCAACATGAGAATTACCTCTATCCCTAGGTGGAATTGCAATGCATGTGTTTTTTCTTATAAAGATAAAACTCATAAAAATTATAAAACATAAAATTATAAATATTTTCTCTATCTTTCATCATGGAAACATGAGTTATAATTGTATCATATGTCCTATGATATCTTATATATTTCTTAAATACAATGATATATGCGAGTGTTCTTGGTAATCCAATCAACATCATTCTCAAAGCTTACATCTAGATTTCATTGTGATTTGTGTGATAAATCCCATTGATCTAAAACTTGTGAGACCTATATCTAAGCCTCACTATGATCATTTTTGAAATGCAATTTTAACTTAGAATTCCACTCAAGAGTATTACTCCATACTATTGGTTGTGTTTTTGAATCTCTAATTTTTGTAGTTTTGTGAAGACTAGTCATGATATGGTTATCTCTTATACTTTGTCTATTTAAAGTTATGAATTTCGCTATAGATAGTAAAGAAACATTATTATTGTTGACCTTTTGGTATGTCAAAACCTTAAGGAAAATGGAGAACATAGAATGTTTGTGGAATGGGATGATTTTGCAAGGCATGATTTAGAACTCAAGATTCGGGATCTACAAAGAGATGTCAAAGCGAAGACTACATGGGCAAGTTGAAAGCATGGAAATGTACAATGACTACAAGTTAAATGAAGATGCTCCAGGGATTAAGAGGAAGCTAAATCAACAAGGAAAAGCCACAAGAACTAGATCTCAAAAGTTGAGAAGACATCTCCAAGGACTAGAAGACGTCTTGGCCAAGAGGAAGTCCATTATAGGAAGACATCTCCCAAAAATAGGAGACATCTCATTTTCAAAGAAGATGTCCCTTGAAAGGAGATGTCTCCCTAGAGTTGAAGCTAATTTTAGAGAGATGTCCTAATTTTGAAGGAGACGTTTAAATGAGTCGTTAGATAGCTATTTCAAAAATTTTGAGGTTTTTTTGAAAACTCTGATGCTATAAGTAGACTTCAAACTCTTGGGTATTGTGTAAGCATTGTCAACATCAAAGCTATCATTGTCTATTCTACGTTGTTGTACTTGTGTAATTCATTTGTCACATCGTTTGCTTTATTGTTTGTAGAACTATGCTTCAAAGTACAATGACCTGTAACTTAAGTTAAACTCTTTCCTTATTTTTCTTTCTCTCTTTCTTGTAGCCCTATGGGGTTGATGTGCTTCTTTCAAGAAGGCATCATCATTAAGCTTGTCTAGATTCTATGGGATTAAGTGGTTTTGCAGCACCAAAACACTCCAAAGTAGAGCTCAATTTTGTAAAGGCTGTGGGATCCTTAAAACCACATACTAAGCTTGTTAGGACCTTGTGGGGTTCAGTGGTTTCATAGTGGCAAAACATTCTAGTCTGGAGCTTAGTACTTGTACAAGTTATGATGCCCTTCAAACCACATTTTTCAAAAACAAGTTTGGAGGTGTGCAAGGATGCTCTCCTCCAAGTGTGGACATACCCAAGGTTGGGAACCATGTAAAATTTGGATGTGGTTTTTGTGGTTGATTAATTTTCATTTTGGGGAACTGATTCAACCCCCCCTTATAAGTTTTTGATCCTCAATTATTAACTCCATGTTAAGCTTAAGGGGAATTATTGAATATTTAATGTGTTTTAGCAAGTTAAGATACTAGTTTATGTCTATATTTACTCATACTATGAACTTTAGTACACATCATCATAGTGTACAACATCATCCATGGTGTTTTATAGTATGTACCAAGTTAGTTATGTTTAATCAATTCTATTAACTAATAATAATTAATCATTACATCTATTAATTCTTTGGATGTGGCTACTCCATTATAACTATATAATTAATGATCTTAATTCAATAACAATATACAATGCAACATAACAACAATGTGCAATACAATGTACAACATAGTATTTATATTATAATAGAGATATTTTACTACTTTATTCTTCTCTATTACTTTTTAAATTTGTGTTCTTATGTTTGACAATATAACATCATGGACTTATTTTATATCATGGTGCAGGTTTATCTTAGTAATAGTAATAATTGAATTATTTCTATTATATCCTTAACTTAGTGATTAACATCATAAAAATTTAACAATGTCATGTACATCTATCACTCTAATGAACTAAAAAAGCTCATTTTGGTTAACCTTCAATAGGTTAAGTCATTTAGAAATTCCCATCAAACTTAGATCCTATCATAGTATTCACTAGAAATAAGGCTTGTTCAATCTTCTATATATCTTGCATAAACCTTAGTTATGGGGGAGTATCATACTTTAACTAGATATTGTGAATACATTTCATTTTCATTTCTTGATATTTTTCTTAATTCTTATTCATTTTCCAATTATTTGATGACTTTGTAATTCTTAAAGTATTTTCTTATTTTTTCATATATTGTGAATACATTTCATTTTCCAATTATTCTAATTCTTTATAACCTTTTTTATTTTCTAGAGATTTTAATTTATGCATTGTACATATCTTTATTGTTTTGCTAATAACTACATCAATGATAGTAGAATGTTTTGCAACAAGAATTTTTTTTATACTATTGAATTATTAAAGAATTAATTATATATACAATGAGATCATGTAATTTATTTTCCTTATTATTAGTAATAAGCAATTCTTATCATGGATATAAGGTAATTCTCATTAGTCAAATCTAAAATTAGATCTTTATACCTTGAAGAAAATAGGAAGAACTAAGAGGGCTTGGAAAAGGGTGTGACATCAAGGGTATTTGTTGATTCTTTAAACTTCTTATATGATTTCTAGTCATCCATGAAGTTATATAATTGCTCAACTCTTTTTTAAAATGAAAGCATGTTCAAAATAATAGTTGCTATCTTATTATGACCATGGAAAGACATGTCGCCCATCTTTGAAGGTAGTTTCCTTGTAAAGATAACATAATAATTAACTAGTATACATAATAAAAATTCTTGGGATACCACTAGAAAAGTATGTTACTCATGCTTGAAGGTAGGATACTTCCAAAAATCTCATTATCTCTTGAACCAGTTTCATCATGTAACTAAAAAGACAAGTTATCCATGCTTGAATTCACCCGTCTAATTAATGGCCAAGATGCACAAAAATTCAAAAACATTGTAATTAATTAATTGTACTTTTTACTTTCTAAGATTTTTATATAAGTAATGATTTTATCATATAGTTGTGATTGGCATTATGGTAGTTTACCCAAGATGATATAATGCAATGCTAGTGGTAAGTGGTATGGACTTGGTTTGAAACTTGGATAAAAACGTATGATGATCTCTTTAACTGTTCTTAAAACATATAGGATTCATTCAAACTATAGTAAGACACCTCACTTCTCATTCTTCGATTCTTTATTCTATCATCTCATCTCATTGATGCATGTAGTTACAAATTTAATAATTATCATGTGCTATAGTATTAACTTCTTATTTAGGAATATTCAACATGTGTGTATTGAAAAAAAAATATGATTCATATTTAATTTCTTAGATATGCATGAACACTTATAGGAGTAATTATATAAGGGCCTTAAGGGTAGAAGCCTTCTTTGGGGAGGATTCACTTGTATAGATCTTGTGTCTCATATTCAACAACCAATTCCATATCATCTTGCTCAGCCCAAACCTTTTGACAACTTTGCATAACATTTTTTACACCTCTCAATAACCACTATGTTCATAATTTTCATCTCATATGCTTACTTTTCATATATACTTCACATCTAAAAATCTTATTTTCCATCATTCTTTACTATCCAAGGGCAATATAACCATTTGCAAGAATTATTCTTTGGTCAAAAGCCCTTTAAATACCCATATGACACACCAAACATCAAAATTTATCATTATTTTTCATAAAAATTAAGTGAAGATTTTAAATTTTTGAAGGATAATATTGTAGATATGATATCACATCAACTAGAATGTTGCAACTATAATATTGTAGATATGATATATATGATATGATTCCTATATATACTTGTAATCATTAGCCAATTTTGGTCATTTTCCTCCAAATGTGTAGGGATTTCATGTTGTTTATAAGCCAGAGAGACTTTAGAGCTCCACATCTTCCATATCACATATATGATTTGAGCAATTTTCAAATCCTTAAGCTCCTAGAGTTAGTTTTTTCTATCATTGAGGAATGTTACGCAAAACTAGGAAATTCTGCGATAAAACACCACAAGGAAAATTCATGTTGCAAACATGAAGCCTAGTAGCCAAATTTTTACTATGTAATTTAATTAGATTCAAGAACAAATATAAATGCCTTGATTTCCCTTCAAAAAATGTTATTTCATGACCTTATGTTAGCAAAATTTTGGACAAGTTTTAATATGTAAAATGAAATTCATGGCTTACACATTATAAATTTCATTATGCCAGCATATAAGAGTTGAAAAGTTAAAAATGCTATCACATTTGGCACTGAAAGTTAGAAACGCTGGTGACACAAATGTTGTAGGTTTGAGCCATAAAAATAACCCAAATACACTATGTAACCATCCAAAAAGCATGTGGAAATGTAACTAGCATAGCAATAACAAATTGGAGGCCTATTTAAGCTAGATTCAACATCATTTTTTTGCATATTTTGGTAGATCTTTTGGCATAATCATTGTAGATTTTACCACATTTTGCAAATAATATGCTATAATGTATTTATAACTCGAGTGTGTGACATTATAGCCAAATTAATTTTTACAAATGCAAAAAATTAAAATAAAAAAATTAAATTTTTTTTTACAATTGTAATGCACACTGCTTTCTCTATTTCCTACATTTACAATTTCATAGGTTTTCTTTTATTCTTTGCATTTACAATTTTCTATAAAGTTTTGCCTATATACAATAAAGACATTTTCTATTTTTCTTAGCATTGCTTAAATATGTTGGAAAAATTAATATTGTAGTTGCAGTTGGAATTTACTCCATTTTCCCTCTTTTTACACTTACTCTTTTTGCTTGATTTCATAAACATACTACACTTTATTTATGCTATAGTCTCATACACTGCAGTGTCATACGCTATAGCTTCATACATTGCAATTTTTTATGTTGTAGTCTCATAAGCTACAATTTCATATGTTGCAGCTTCATATGCTACAGTCTCACAAGTTGAAGTTTCATATACTATAACTTCCTATGCTATAGTCTCATATTCTACAAATTTATATGTTGCAATCTCACATGTTGTAGTTTCACATGCTATAGCTCTCATATGCTACAACCTATATACAACATAACCCATATATGCTGCAACTCTTATATACTACAAGCTTACTTGCTACAAGCTATGACTTGTTTAAAATGTTAAAGCCTTTGTCACAATTGTCCAATCACTTGGCCCTATATAACTTATGCCTTTTGCATCAACTGTTCTACCATACAAAATAGTAGTCATGGCCTTGAACTTGGAATTCACTCATGTATATGACCCTAAGGACCTAATCATAATGAAGCATAGGTAGTTTCTTAGATAGTTAGAACTTGACCCAATTCATGTAAACATCGATGAACAATATTATAACTTCATATGTGCAAAAATCCAACCAGGGTTATGCATCCCATGCGAGAAGTTTGACTTCAAGCCTCAATACAAGTAGATCCATAAGGATGGAAATGAATATATCTCTTTATTGTATGACCATATCAAATTATCTGAATTCTACATACACCTATTAGCACAGTTGGTAAATGTAGATGATGGTAGAGAAGTAAGTGAAAAAGCTAGTTTAGGACCTCACCCAAAGCATTAGGAAGAGTTTTGGACATACTATGAAGTCAATGCTCATCTAGGGGATCCATTTTAGTAATCCATCCTTGAAGTAACCATTTAAGCAAGCAACTCTTTTGACCTCTAAGTATCAAAACTCTCAATGTACTTCTTTGTTTGCTTCTATGTTTACCTCCATGCCTTTTGTTACAGTGCCTCAACCTCCACTAGTATTTCCATCCATGCCTCAATCTTTTATAGTTTTGGTTGTTCTTCTTCTGAAATATAAATTCCACATGTTTCATGTAGTCCCTTTGTTTTCAATACTCCTTTTGTTACTCATGTTCTACTTTAAATGTCATTCTCCCTGTTTAATCCTCCTACAATGGTAGTCACCCAACCTCTTTAGTCTATACCATTTCTTATTTTACAACCACCAACTATTGAATAATCACAAGTGTAGCCCTTAGGATCTCTACAAGGCCTAGGTTAAGCCTTTCAACTGATCCAAGATCTTACTAAGAAGTTATGAAAACTCAGAGCCAATAAAATCCAAATGGTAAAAGTCATGGACTTCTATCAAGACGATCCCGTCAGTCCTACTATTCCCCAAATAACATTACCCGTGGGCATGCCTATCTCAAACTTTACCAAATACAATGATGAAGGAGACTTTAATGCTCATCTTGTTACATTCCATTTTGAGTGTGTCCTATTACAAGCATGTCCTCACATGATACTGTGGATTTTCCTTATGTCCCTAAAAGAAAAGGCTTTAGACTAGTATCGAACCTTAATGAGAGGTTCTATCTTCTCCTTGGAGGACTTGATAGCTCTATTTGTCAATTGCTTTAAATGCAACTTAAAGCCTGATATGACCTATTATCAACTTATGAAGATGAAGTAGTGGCCATAGGAACTAGTCCAAAGGTTTATTCAAAGATGGAATGCAGCACTCAATGAAATTCCTAAGCCCATTTCTAAAATCCAACTTTTGACCATTTTCAATGGGATAGTCAATGAGTTTATCAAGTCAAAGATCTACTACTTAGAATCCAAATCCTTGAGCTAAGCCTTTTCATAAATTAAGAACATTGAGGAGGCTTTTGAAGCTAGAAACGATCCAACCTATGTGGCCTATAAGAATAAACACATAAGGAGGAAAAAGGACAAAAACAAAAAAGTGTAAACAACCATGGCCACAGTATTAAAAGATATGAAATAACCATAAAGGTAAAAGTGTCCACGACATAACACATCTTCTAACCCACCTCAACCATCTACTTCATATGTTTCTAACTAGCCAAGGTCTAACTGTGAACGTAGGGAGAGGTCCAAATATACAAAGTTTCCCCTGAAACTATCTAAGCTCCTAGAACATTTGCTTAAAAAAAAACTGTATTTAACATAAGAAACTATTTGAAGAGGCTTATAAGAGACTGTGTGGATTGTTGAACTTAGAAGAGGGGGGAGGGAGGTGTTGTGGGGTTGGGGGGGTAGGTGGGTGTGGGTGGCGGTGGTGGGGGAGGTGTGGGAGCAGGGGTGGGGGTTGTTGGGATGAATAAGTTCCCCAAATCAAAACTTAATAAAACAAAGCACACACACACATTTATGTGGTTTCCCCACTTCGGTACTCCACACTTGGAGGGTAGATTGCAAGCATACTTTTGGACTTTGTTGCTTTCAAAATGTGGTTGAAGTGTCCACACCTTGTATAGTTTTCAAGTCCTACTCCAAAGTGTTGTACCAAAACACCAATCACTCAACCTTGCAAGGTCCTGTTAGGCTTGAAAATGTGGGTTTAAGACTTTCACAACCTTTACAATCTTGAGCTCCATACCAAAGTGTTGTACCATAACACCAACAACTCAATCTTGCAGGATCCCAACAAGCTCAAGGAACTCAACCTTTTAGGGTAACAATAACAAGAACAAGTATTACAAGGAATGATTGTAATTCAATTTGCTAATGCTTCCACAATTAGGTATAACACACTTTACAATGCCAAGATGATAAGATAATGAAGAGCAACAAAGAACTCAATGATTACAAATGATTGTACAATGAAGACAATAATTCTTGCACATTTCCCAATGCACATGAAGTCATCTTATAGCTACCATGTTGCTAAATCCTTCTTGAAACTTATGCAATAGCTAGATAACGGTTACTAACAATCGTGGAAGACATCTTTTTCATGCCTGAGATGTCTCTATAAATTTGGCTTCAAATATGGGAAGACGCCTTTGTTTCCTAAAAGACTTCTTTCTGAAGTCTCCATCCTAGAAGACATCTTTTCTCAATGTAAGATGTCTTTATGTATTTATTCTATATTTTGTAAAGATGTCTTTGGTTGGGGAAAAATGTCTTGTTGTTTCTGAAGACATCTTTCTGAATTTTCTCTGAGTTTACCCCAAATCTCCCAAGATGTTTGTTGCTTCCTAGAGATGTCTTTCTTCATCTTCCTTTATCTTTTGAATGCATTGTTCCTTGGTTAGTATTTGAACCTTGTTTAGGTTCTTTGGATGTTTGTTTGAAGACTGTATGGATGACCTCCTCCTTTGAGCTCTAGGATAGTTCGTTCCTTGTCCCCTTTAACTCATCATGGTTTCCTATGTACATAGTCCTACAAACACAATAACCATATAACCATACAAAAAACTTTTATTTCTATTTTACTTAACATTTTGAGCACACAAAAACACACCAAAAGGTCCACAATATGATTGTCTTTGTGATATAGCTAGATACCCAATGGTAGAAACCAAAGACAATCCAAAACTATCGAAATACTTCAAGCTTGATAGGTTTTTGCCATGATCATCAACTATCTGGTCATGATACCAATTTCTACTTAGCCCTTAAAGATGATCTCGAAAAGATGTTTAATTATGGAGAGATAGTGTTGAATGAGCTAAACTCTTCAAAAGCCAACAATAACTCTTACACCATAGCCTTGTTCACAGCAACCAAATGGTCCAATTATCCTAGAGAACTATTTATCCTCAAAATACTAGCAGCTAACTCTCAGGCCCAAAACATAAAGTGTAGGAAACTCTTTGTTATAAGGGTATCATCACCCCAAAGCTCGAAAGAGCCTTTTGTTATACATGTTCCATCTTTAGTGGCATTAACATCACAATCCCTCTAAGGCTAGGAAACCATTTGTTATTAGAGTACCTCCACCGTCCACAAACAAACTTGCAACAACCTATGACAAGTGCTTACCTATTGTGGCCAATACCTCAACAATGTCACCATCAATTGATAAGAAATCATTGTCATAATGGCAACAAAAACAACCTATTGCTAAACCAACAACAAAGTTCACTAAAAGTAACCAACAACAAAAGGCTTGGAAACAAGTTGATCCACCAAAACCTACACCAAGACTAGCTCTACTCGTAAACACCATTGCCCAAACGGCATCAACTAGTTAACCAAGAGAAAATCACAAATCAGGTATGGGGAAGGAGCCCAAGTAGCATATGCCAAGAAATAAGCCAAAAATTCTAGGAAGAATGGAGGAAACTAAGACTAGTAGGTTGAGAAATCATACCTCAAGGAAAAGAATTTCCTCACAACAATGGAACAAGTCAAATGATCCTTGAAATTAAAGAACACATCACTGAAGTTATACAACCTAGCCATGACTTCTCCTACTCATAGAGATGTGCTAGCTCAAATGTTGACTTATATTCTTGTGAGGGAAGACATGCCTACTAACAATGAATTCATTCACACTATTATTGAGCAAACTTCACTTAGGGAAAACAAACATCAATCCAAGTTCACCTTTCATGATAACAAAGTAAAGATTGATCCACAAAATGGAGAAGTGTTATCTACTCCTCTCCTTATTACCATATGTGTCAACAAGTATAAGATTCATCGTGTTCATGTGGATGACGGGGCAACAACTAATATGATACTATTCACCATTCTTGAATGATTAGGCCTAACTAAGAATATACAGGAGACCTCTACCTCCATGGTTAAGTCATTCAACAGGTCACAAGTAGCAGTACAAGGTTCTATTACATTGGATTGTGTAGTTGAAAAATAGTTTCCCACATTCACCAACTTCCTACTAGTTAAAGAAATACCTGGTTTTAACTTGATCCTAGGAAGACTAGGGTTGGCTAAGCTTCGAGCAATCTCATCTCCTATACACTAGGAAATTTACTTGGCATATGAGAATGGTGAAATTGTAATTCATGGGGATAGCATGCTTCTAGCATTTGTGAACAATGTTAACATTGAATGAGGATTAGAGGTGGAGTTTCAAAATGAAACTCTTGACAATCAAGTTAGGGCCAATAATAACAACAATGTTAACAATGCCAACCATACACCATTAAATGACCAACAAGAATACTTGCTACTTGACCTATTAAATAAGAAGAAAGATGAATATAAGACTGTGCAAAAAAGGTTCCTTGGTTTATTGAAAATCAAAGAATAAATTCACAATCAACACCTCATTCCTTCTTTTATCAATGATCATTTGTTTACTTTTGTGGCCTTATACCATGTTTCAACATTCTGATTATGTTGGTATTTTCTTAAAATTTTCTCATGCTACTATACGAGTGTAATCATGGCCTATTAGGGCCCAAAACTTGTAAACCATGACCTACTAGATCCTAAAACTGATGAAGCCATGACCTACTAGGACCTAAAACTAATAAGCCATGGCCTGTTAGGGCCTAAAACTAGTGACCATGTGGCCTTCCTTTGTTTCCCTTGAACACACAATATGACCTCTTTAGTTCATTTCATTGCTTGCAATTTGGATATTACAATTTCACTTTAATTGTTATGCCTTCTTCACAATTTTTATTTTATTACATTACATTGTAAAAGTTTACTCTGTGGCCTTCCATTTTACTATTGTTTCAACTATGTAGCCTAAATCTACTCTCTATGTAAAAATACAAAATCTAGAAAAATATAAAATAGAAAAAACAATTTAAAATTTGTAACCAAAGAGTAGTGTTAAACCAATCAATGTACAACATTATGAGTGACAAATATGACTAGGTAGCCCATGACTGTAACCATGATTACACAATAAAATACAAGGAGATGATACACAATCTCTCAAGCTACAAATATAGCAATAGGCTTGCAGCTATAATGATGATAATACATCATGAGCACCAACAACTTGGAAAAAGCCATTAAAAGCCATACAAAGAAGGAAATGTTGCTAGAGCCACCATCTTCATTCACCAAGAGCCTGTAAACAAGCAAACCATTGAATCTTTAAAGCATGAATTAGCATTAAAACCAACAACTTTGACAAGGGAACCAAAACATAAACCAGCCAAAACATAAACCAGCCAAAATTCATGAACATAATTGTGAATTCCACTTAAACTAAAATTGAAAAATCAAAAACAAAAGTTGACTAAGCTATACATTTTAACAAAGAGTTGTGAAAATTGGAAACCTCATGAGCATTACATGAAACTAGTAACCAAAATTGACAACGTTGGGCGTGGGGAAACCAAGATTCTTGAAATTACAGGCTTCCGAGGCTAAGAAAATCGCTAAACACTAGGAATTTGGGAGGAGGAAGGTAGAAAAACAAATGATTTCGAACTCTTGAAGCCCATACGCTACCATCTCTTCCCATAAAAAAACCCCAAAATGCCTCATACGCTGTCCTATCATGCGAGGAGTATCATACGTTGTCCTTGCAGAGTTGACGCACTCACACGTTGGCCATGGGACTGAAAAGAAATCCACAATGCCCAATTAAGGCTCCAAGCACCCAAACACTGTCAGGCCAAAAAAATAATAATAATAATCCCAAACTCTGCATTTTAAGCACAAATTGACCAATGCAGATCCACAGGGCTGAAAAAAAATCTAGAAAAAATTTTTAAAAATTATTTTTAACCACAGGTGCAAAGACCAGAATAACCCAGATTCATCAAGAGCGCTGCATATACAGGTGCTGAAAAACCCCACGTTTTTTTCCAAAAACTGACTAGAAAAACCCTAATTTGCAGTTCATTGACTGCAAAACAAACCGTTAAAAAATTCAAACATCAGTCGAATGGCGTAGAATCCAATTTGATTACCTGGAATGTGGTGGTTTCTTGGACCACCCTGATATCAGGATTCGCCGAATTTGGATGCCATGAAGAGACCCTAGATCTGTTCCGAGAAGTGTAGTTTGCAGGCCAAAAATTCAATCCTGCAACTCTGGTTTCTATCATCTGTGCATGTGCGCATTTGGCGAATTTGGGTTTGGGAGAGCAGCTTCATTTATTGGCGATAAGGAGTGGCCTGGCCCAGGCTGTTGCTGTGGGAAATGCACTCACAGATCTGTACGCCAAATGCGAACGCATGGACAGAGGAAAATGCATCTTCACCTGGAAATTGGAATTCAATGATTTCATTTTCAGGGTATGCCAATGACAGATGGCTTAATGAAGCCCTGAAACTAGTTCATGAAATGAAGACTGAGGATGGTATCAGCGCTAATGCGGTTTTCTGGAGCTGGGGCATTGCAGGGGCTATTCAGTCTAGGAAATGCACATAAATAGTTAATTACTCTCCTGATTGCTCCTTTTATTTTACCCTATTAATAACTAGCTCGGATTTTAGTTCTGAGAAAATCAGAATGACTGCAGCCAATTACAGATCATTATTTTATCAAGTTAACGATATTTTGATGTAAAAAATTGTTGTGGCGTGATTCATACACTCCTGCATTAAATACACGGTTTTCAAATGCCTTGCATGTAATAATATGCTGTTGCCACACTTGATTTGGGTGGCCTTCCATCAATGCTTCTTTTACCGTGGCATAGCATCATTCTTGGTCATCAATGTTACTTTTTCACGTTTTCATAAGTTTTGCATTTAAATGAATTTTTTCGCATCTGAAAAAATTAATTAATTAATAATATTTTAACCTTGTTTTCCATATTTTACTTTGTTTTTACCTTATTTCACTTTGTTTTTACCTTGTTTTAATTTGTTTCTATCTCATTTTACCTTGTTTTGCCCTAAGTTTACTTTGTCGCGACCTTGTTTTGCTCTATTTTACCTTATTTACCTTTGTTTGGACTTTATTTTACTTTATCATGCCTTATTATTACACTATTTTACATTATTTCAACTTTGCTTTAACAAAAATATCATGCAGATGTCACTTGATGTATTTATGTTGACATGTAGGATTGAGCTAGGAAGATGTTAGAACAATTCGACTAGCCTTTAAGCCTATGTAGATCCTTCTAGTCATGTTTTTTAACCAAGTTAATCTTGAATGCCTAAACCTATGGCTTGTAAGCCTTTTTACCATATAGCCTTAATACCTTGAAGTGGCCTAGCTGCTCTTAACTTAGAGGCTGAAAACATCATAGAAGATTTCTTGATCAAATTTCCTATTTCAACCTACAATGGTGAGGAGAAAACCCTAAAACGAAGTTCCTCACTAGAAGCTCAGTGTGTTTGAGATATCATCAAAGCCCTACAAGGCAACCTCAAAGCCTTTAAAGGAACCTTATTATATCTAATGTTGACCTATTTGCTTGTAGCCTTTGTTTACCTTTTTTCATAGGTTTGGGTGAATGATTGATGTCAACAACCCAAGTAGCCTACAAGAAGTGAGCCTGCATAATGTCCTATCTATTTGACATCTCAAAATACTGCAAACTTTGTATGAATTTCTAAAGTAAGAAACAAAGTCATATTTTGCCAATTGTGTCTCATGATGACCTATATTTGCTTGTAACCTCTTGTAATAACATGTAATCTTTAACTTATTTTTTTTATCCTTTTGAAATTGTGCTTGCAGGATGAGCCTGAAGTCATTGTAGAGGTGTGACTCATTGTAGCGGTGAGTTACTACATGATCTCGATACATGAGATTTAACTAGCTTGTTTGATCTTGCCAACATTGCTTACCTCACATCACTCCCATTACCCCTTTTGAGCCATAACCCTGTAACCAAATTTTAGCCTTCATGACCTTGCTAATGATGAAAACTAATGTTTGACATTCATGCATCATGGTCATGTGACATCTTCTTCTATATGTTCTACCAATCAAGTTTGCTTAATCTTCAAACCTCTCATTCGGTGAGAAAATGAAACAAAAATTTGGTCTTGGCTTTGAAAACGAAAGAAGGTTTCACTCCTAAACAAAAAAAAGAGGGAGAAAATTACAAGAAAGCTAAGAGGCCAATGTAGCTTGAATTTTGATGTTATCTCATGACCTTGTGTTAGAAAAATTTTGGACCATTTCTAATATGTAAAATGAAATTCATGGCCCACATGTTGTGAATTTCATTATGCCAACATATCAAAGCTAAAAAGTTAAAAAGTTTGGCTAAAATTCAAAAATGATGGTGGCCCATACACTATAGTTCTGGGCCATGAAAATGACCCAAATATGCTATGTAACTATCTAGAAAGCACATGGAAATATACCCAACATAACAACAGCAAATTGGAGGCCTATTTTTTATAAAAGAAAGATTTGGCAAGAAAGACTCTTTTAGCATATATTTTGGCAAAAGAAATTTTTGGCAAGAAAGATCCTTTTAGCAGATCTTTTGGCATAATTCTTGTAGATTTTATAGCTTTTTGTAGTATGATCAGTGCTAATTTCTAAGAGCAAAGAGACTTTGTAGCAACATTCAAGTGCAGATTGATCATATGGTCAAGTGCAGAACACACCCTGCCTCTTGCATAGGATCTAAAATGATATTTTGGGTATTTTCAAGCTATAAAAGTCTCGATCTATATCACTTTGAACATGTTTTACAACTATTTTTTATAGTATTTAATACAAAGTTTGCAATTTTTATTTGGCCATATCATTTCACTCTCCCTCTATTCTCATTTCAATGTTATTTTTTAGATTTGTACACTTTTGCTTGTTTCGTTTATCATGTCAAGTAATAGATTTTCCAAGTCATTGGGTCATTGACAAGACTACCTAAGGTGCCTCAAATCTTTTCGAGGCTTGTGGATCCTAGGGTTAAAATTGTATACATAGATTCTTTAAATTTTTCAACATTGATTTTTTCCATTGTTACATGCTAAACATAGGGGATAGCTCAATTGAGGAGAAGGTTATGAATCTAATGATCTCATGTTTAATTTTCTAAAGTCTTGCATAATTTTTAGTATCAAATATTTTATTTTTTGATTTAATTAATGTCAATTTAAGTGATGCATTGAAATAAAAAATTATGTCTCTTAGGAATATTATGTAGGTACAATATCACATTAACTATGATGTTGTAGCTATGATACCATAGATATGATATATCTAATATAACCCCTATATATACTTGAAATCATTAGCCAATTTTGATTAGTCTTTCAAATGCATAAGAATTTCATGTTGCTTATAAGCTAGAAAGACTTTAGAGCTCCATATCTTCTATACTACATTTATAATTTGATCCATTTTAAAATCCTTAAGCTCCTAGAGTGATCTTTTCTATCATTGCGGAATGTTGTGAAAAATTGGAAATTTTTCAAGGATGATACTATAGCTACAATATCACATCAACTATGATGTTGCAGTTATGATATCATAGGTATGATATATTTGAGATAATCCTTATATACATGTAGTGCCTAAAAAATTTGGTTTGGAGATTTAAAAATTTCAATGTAGAACAGTTTTACTCACAAATCCATGGGCCTTGAAAAAGGATCCAGAGCACCCTCAATAGCCTTGTCAATCATCCAAGGACTTAGAGATCTGATACTGAAATGTAAAATAATAATTGAAAACATATGTAAAGGCAATTTAAATACCAAATATAAAAGCATAGAAATGGGAAATGAATGTAGCAAAACACGAGAAACTATAAGCGTATATTAAAAATGGTGAAAAATTGATAGAAACAAAATTTTAGAGAATACATGTTATGAGCTTTAGATTTCCAAGAACTCAAAGAAAATACTTGGAGTTCAATACAGACAACAAGATTTGTTCTACAATCGGATCTACCTTCAAATATCTCGTATGATTTGCTCTTTGAACTTTGCTTGCCACAAGTACATTGATCTACACCAAGGAAGAAATGGTTATGGAATTTTGTAAATCTGCATTGCTTCCAAAGTCTCAAGTTTACTCAAATGCCAAATGCTCCAAAAATTATCATAATGAAGAGAATTTGGGTTCGAATAGGCTATGGGGGTCCTGGTTTCTTGCTAGTTAGTTTTGCCATGATTGTTCATAAACTTTTGACAAATTTTGCCATGTTCTAAGCACTTTTTCACAATGTGTAAGCAATTTTAGCTATTTTCCAGCCATACACATTGCATCCACATGTTGCACATTGTGTGGGACTAGGATGCCCAACATGTGGTATTAAAGTCCAGATCCCACACGTTATCTCCATAGACTACTCAACATGTGAAATTGCAATGCTTAGCATGTGAGATGAAAATGTCAAATTTTGTAGCTTGTGAAGTATTTTTAACCCCCACAATCTAGAATGCATGGAATTTGTAGCTTGTGGAGCATTTTTTAGCTTTCATTAGATGGGATACAAGGCATTTATAGCTTATAAAGCATTTTTCAGAATTTACAAGCTAGGATGCATGAGATCTACAATGTGTGAGCTATAGATCTTAATTTTTACATTGAAAAGTACCTTAAATTCCATCAATACATGGCCATAATGTAGGATTTCTGGGAAAAACAAGGTAGTTGTATCTACTTTTATATTTCCACCAAATTACAACAAAAATTTTGACTATGGGCTTTTATCCTACAACATGAATTTTTCCTTGAGGTGTTTCATTAATCCATCTTTGTTGATGTTTTGAGGATTGACTTGAGAGACATCAACAAAGAATGTGAAACACCACCACAGGTTCATCACCAATGCTCCCTCTCTATGCTTGATTTTGTAGTTGTCGAACCATGCGTAGAACTGCTTATGATGACAAAATAAGGTTACGATTGGAGTGTTACAAGTTTAAGAGGAGATAAAGGCTTATATTTTTTATTGGAGAATGGTCACATTGGTCAACAAATATTTCCAAATGTTGACATCAGGGCTATGATATAGTGGTGACATGTTTGTTGATTGAAGTGGTCTTCATGCTTTGCACTCGAACTACTAGTTACTTATTAATGTGTTAGAGGAACCAACACTCCACCCTTAGGTTTCTTTGGTCATTAGGCTCCTCCCTTTGTTTGTTTGAAGTTGTTGATTTAACTTTTAGGCTTCATTGGCCTCTTAGCTTTCTTGGTACTTTATTGTTCCCCTTCCCCCCTCCCCCCCCACCCCCACCCCCCTCCCTAATTTTTTTTGAGGGGTGAAACCTTCATTAGATTTCAATTCCAAGGTAGAATTGTATTTTGTTTTCTTGTTGAATGAGATGTATTATGTTCAACAAACTTGATGGTGGAACATATCAAAGGAGACATCACATGGCCATAGTGCATGAATGTCAAACATATGTCTTCATTGTCATTAATCTAAGGAAGGCTATAATTTGGCTATGAGATTATGACTCAAGAGGGATAATGAAAGTGATGTGAGGCAAGCATTCTTGACATAGTGGCATAAGCTCACCAAATTTCATGTATTGAGGTTGCATGGTAACTCACTGCTATGATGAATTGCATCCTTATGATGACATCAGGCTTCATCCTACAAGGACAACTTCAAGAGAATAAGAAGACAAGTCAAAGAATACATGTGATTACAAGAGATTGCATAAGGACACATGAGGTAGCAAGTAGATACAAGCTATCATAGGTTACAATTGGTATAACATGAGAAATCTAATAAAAATAATAAAAATAATGAAAATAGGGAAAAAACTTGTGCAAACTAGTTATAGACTACTTGAAAATTAACTTCTCATGATCAATTAATTTGAAAAGCTAAAATATTAACTTCTTAGCATGTGGGGACTATTCCTACAATGTGTGGATACTTTGGACTACTCCTATAGTGTGTGGAACCTAAATCCCTAATGTGTGAAGCATTTTGGCCAGGTTTGAAGCCTGTTTGGCTCATTTGAGCACATCTGAGCTATGCAGGGCTAGTGTAAAGCCTTTCTAACTATTTGTGGCTATGTATGGGTAAGTTTAGGTAAGGTTTTGACTTACTAGAGCTCCACATGCTAAGGCCACTTGCTAGACAATGTGTGGGATAAGGTGCCCTAGTGTGTGGGACTAAAAGCTAGATTGTTAGTGCGTAAAAGTTATTTTTTTAGCTAATATTTCATCCCAAGGTATTTTAAGCTTATCAATCAACTTATGAGTAGTTTTGAACATGGTATATCTTACCTAAAAACTCCGCACACTACTTCACATGCTACCCAGTGTGTGAGATAGGGTTTCCATCATGTATGACAAGACTTAGTAGTTTTCAAAGGTTTTCAACTAGGTTTTTGCACTTTCCTAAGTTCCTAAGGAAAAGCTAGACTTGTATTGAAAAATTTTCAAATTTTTTAGGTACTTTGGACAAGGTTTGAAGTATGGTGAGGATTCAGGAATTCCCACCTACTACTTCACATGCTACCCATTGTGTGGAGCTTGCTTTCCCATTGTGTGAACTCCATAATCAACATTGATCATTTTCTTACTTGCTTTTAGCTTAGGTCTTCTGGAATATGCCAAAGAGCTAATGGATAGTTTTTTATTTGATTTCAATCATTGAGAAGTCCACATGCTAAGCCCACACACTGTACAATGTGTGGAACAGGTATTCCACCATGTGGGGTTTGGCCAAGAATTTTTTGGGGCATTTCAACTAAATGTTTAGTAGTTTTAGGCTTCTGTGGTAGCATCTAGGCTATGGAGAAGTTTTTTATAGTTTTAAGATCATTTGAAGCTAAGGAAAGACTGTTTGAAGCCCTCACACTATCCCTACATGTTGGCTAGCATGTGGAACTTGTATGCCTAGTGTGTGAAGCTAAAACCCAACTTTTCTTGGCTAAAAAAGGTTAAATCTTGGTGTATATCCCACTTTAAGTCTCTTATACTTAAATGGTCAAATTTTGGACAAATTTAAAGGTTTTAAAAGCTTGTTAAAACCCCATATGCTATCCTACATGCTGGCCAACATATGGAACTTGTGTGCCCAGCATGTGGAATTGATCTTGACTATTTTTGAGCCTTAATAAATCATTGTGTTGCTAGTTTTAGGCCTTAATAAATCATTATGTTGCTAGTTTTAGGCCTTGGTAGGCCATTGTATTTTTTAGTAAGTGAAAGATAGTCTTGAAAGAAAATACAAAAATAAATTGAACATAGAAACATGATAAAAGGCTACAAATGTAAATAAATTATCATCAATGAAGTAATGGATGATAGAAAGATCTAGAAACTTCTTTTTTACAATCGTAGTTTCATAATTCTTTTGGTTCAAAATGGTAATCTATAGGTGTTCTCATTAATCATTTAATGTTATAGAGTTAGAGATTTTAGCCTTGTTGTTGTTGTTATTAGTATCCCCAACTTAAGTGTCAAGAGTTTCATCTTGAAACTCTACCTCTAAACCTTAGTTAATGTTGATGTTGTTGAAAGATGGTAAACATGTGTTGTCCCCATGAATAACAAATTTACCATCTTTGTATGGTAAGTGGATCTCCTAGTGTATAGAAGATGAGACCGCTTGAAGCTTCACGAACCATGGCCTTCTTAGGATCAAGTTGAAACCTGGTGTTTCTTCGAGTACTAGGAAGTTAACAAAAGTGAAAAATTGTTCTCTAGCTACAAGATCCAAGATAATATAACCTTGTATGGCTACCCATGACTTGTTGAATTACTTGAGTGTAGAGGTAGATGTTTCTTGGATATTTTTAATTAAGCATAGTTTCTCAATAATTGTGTATGGTGTCACATTGGTTGTTGCCCCGTCATCCACATGGACACAATGAACCTTATTCCTACCAACATATATGGTAATGAGGAGAGGAGCAGATAGCACTTCTTTGTTTCAAGAGTTAATCTTCACCTCACTATCACAAAATTTGAGCATGGATTGATGTCCATTTTCCCTAACTAAAGCTTGCTCAATGATAGAGTAGATGAAATGTTTGTTATTAGGCATGTGTTTGCTTATAGGGATAGAAGTCAAAATTTGAGCTAGTGTATCCCTATGAGCAAGAGAAGTCATGAATAGATCGTATAGGTTCAATGACATGTTCTTTTATTTGAGGGATTCTTTGGCTTGTTCCATCATTGTGAGGAAATTCTTTCCCTTGGTGTGTGATCTTTCAGCCTTCGTGATTTTAATTTCCTCTATCATTCCTAGAACTTTTGGCTCATGTTGTGCCTTGGGCTCCTTGTCCAAGGGTATAGATAATCTTGGTGTAGGTCTTAGTGGATCAACTTATTTCTAAGCCTTTTGTTGTTGGCTATCTTTAGTGGGATTAGTTGTTGATTTGGAAATAGGCTATTTTTGTTGCTATTGTGGTGATGATTTCTTACTAATCATTAATTTTTTGGTCATAATATGTAAGCTTTGATCATGGTTTGTTATTGGTTTTCTTATTGAATGTAGAGGGACCTGCATAATGAATGGTGTTTGAAGAGTTGGGCTTATTCAACACCAGCTTTGCATGGTCGATTATCTTTTAGACATCATCTTTTAAGGCTAGGAAAAAATTGGTATCATGATTGGCCATTTGATGATAATGGTAAAACCTATCCATTTTGAAGTACTTTAATAGTTTCAGATTGCCCTTAGTCACTATTTTTGGGTATCTAGTTATCAAAGATGGTAGTACCTATTACGATCTTCCTCATACAATTGCTATGTTTTATATTATTTTATTTAAGAAATTGTTCAAAATGCTTCGAGGGATTCATAGGTAACCTAGTGTGCTTTGATCTATCCTTCCATCTAAAGTTTTTTCTTGCTTGATTTAGGGTGTAGAAGGTAGATGGTTGAGATGAGTAGAAGATATGTTGCATGGCAAAAACTTCCATATTTTTACTTGTTTTGTATTATTGGATACTACAACCATGCTTGTTTTTACTTGCTTACTTCTCTCCCTATCTCTCCTTGTCTATTGGTTTTAATAGGCCATGTATGCCATATCGTTACTGGCCTTAGTCACTTCCTCGATATTCTTAGTTGGTGAAAAGGCTTTGTTCAGTGATCAAGGATCTAAATAGTAGAGCTTTAACTTAATGAAGTCATTTACTACTTCCTTGAAGATAGCCAATAGGTGGGTATTAGAGATAGGTTCAGGGATCTTGTTGAGCATTGAATCCCATCTTTGAATGGACCTTTGGATTGGTTCAAGTGGCCCCTACCTCACCTTCATAAGTTGATCCAATGTTGTATCTGGCTTTAAGTTATATCTGAAGTGGTTGATGAATTGGTTTATTAGGTCTTTAATAGAGGATATAGAACCTCTACGTAAGGTTTAGTATTAACCCAAAGCCTTTTATTTTAAAGGCATAAGAAAAATGCATAGTATTGTATGAGGCCATGTGGCAACAAGAGGTAATCAGAATAGAAGGTAACTGGATGTGTGTTAGGGTTCCCTTCATCATTGTATTTGGTGAAGTTTGGCATAGACATGCTCATAGGTAATATTATTTGTAAAATAGTAGGGTTGATGGGATCATTCTAATGGAAGTCCATAACCTTTACCATTTATGTTGTACTAGCTTTACGTTTCTATAACTCTTCGGTAAGTGATGAGCGGTGAGGTACCCCTATGCTCAACCATATGAATATGAGTGTTTCATGCACAATATGGTCAAATTACAAGGACTAAGTGTCTATGGACCTTTGTGGAAAAATAACAAGTTGATTAATCGTTGTCTTCCTAAACTTACTTGTATGTCATAGTTGTATGGTTAAGTAAGCTTGAGGCATATGATTTTTATGGCTTTTATGTGTTTTATATCCTATGCTAGTAAGGAGGGGGAGAGAGATAACTAAGTAACTAATCTAATTTAACTATTCATTAGCTAAGTTCTAATTACTCCTAACACCAGTATCCATTCCCACTCATCGTACACATCCTAAACTAGTGCAACATTATTGGGATTACCAAACGCTAATTGTTATTGGGTTACTAAGTGCTACACGCATGCTCGAAGCCGTTGTACTGAGTGTATTTAACTAAGAGAGTTGTAAGGTGAGAGAAACCATTAATTAACTAGGAAAGAATTAAATAATAATTAACACTAATTAATCTATTCTGTATGTTGCAAGGTTTATCATAAAGTTCATCTTTATTGTCATACATAAAGTGTGCTTAGGTACACAATGCTCAAATAAAGATCCGTTCACTCTATGACTCCTACTGTGGACACGCAGAAATAATTCTAACTATGGAGGAAAAACATGGCAAGAGTTTGGCTAAGGGACTAACTTTTAATGTGGAAACCAAGGGTGCTGCCTATTATTTATAGGCAAGGAGATGGACCACGATATTGGGTATTTGACATCACATGGTTGATATAATATCGCGGATGTGATATCATGGTTCATCATACCCCCATGAGTGAATGAAAACTCATCCTTGAGTTCCTTACAAAATATTGGGAAGGTATGGGATTATTGACTGAACGAACATTGACAGTGGAATAGGGTGACAGACTCAACATGCCTGGTGAATGGATCAACAATACAATACATGACAGCATTAGTGTTCATGGCCACAAAAGTGAACATTATACATAAATGACATCCAGCCTTATTTGGCAGCTGGAAGAGAAGGAGAGAGAGAAAAAAGAAGATGTGTTGCTGCCAATGCCAAGATTGTGCCTTCTATTGTTTATCTATAGCCACGCCACTAATCTTGCTCCTTTCGTAAACGTTGCAGTTCTATTCCATCCTGAGTGTTTCCTCTAGGTCCAATCCATTATTGTATGATCACCATCTGCACACACAATACAGTCACAAATGAGTGAGGGTAGATAAATAACAATGCAGTTAATACCTTGCCTCAATGTAGAGTGCATTGGCTAAGTTGTGGTTATGGTAGATACTAATTTTGGAGTTTTAACACTGGTGACTACCTAAGGTGTAGGGGTTAGGAAAAATTGAAAAAATTGTGCTAGGGCCTCCATGACTAAGAGCAAACCTCCAGTAGTGATAAGATGGAAAAAGATAAGGAATAAGAAAGATGGAGAAAAAGTAACAATGACAATGCCAATAAAATGGATGTCATGGATAGGGATGAAACAAAAAATTGTTGATTGCAGAAAATGTTTAAGGGAAAGAAGTTAACAAGTGCACCAGAAAGGAATGCTAATGGGTCCTCCCCAAAGCAGGCTCATGCTTTGATGCCCTAACAGACCTACAATCCAAAGAGTTCATAGGCTCTAGGAATTTCATTTGGAAGAACGGATTAAAAATTTACCCACAAGAAATTACCCATGAAAAACGATACATCAACCAAGATATGGACTAATGATAAAATCGGAAATGAGGTGAAAATGGAAAAGAAAGGTGGAGAAGAGAGAATGGAATGAAAACCCAAGAACAAGGTTGTGTAAAGTCCCTTGTGTGTTTTATGGTTAATGTGATCAAGTAGAACTCATTCCAAATCCAGGCTCAACAAACCACATTTAGTGACCTCACATTAACAGATTTGACCAGCCTATCTGCTTGAAGCAACAAGAATGCCTCTACAAAAAGTTACTACCATTTCGAGGAGAGCGAGATGGAGAACTAAGAAGTGAGAAAGGGCCTTAGTTAGAGGGAACCTTTAGGCATGGGTAACATGTCTTTCTAGTGCCATATCTAGTGCGTGTAGCCCAAGTTCTTTATTGTGTCTAAGGGGTGTGCTTTGAATTCTCACTTTTTTTTTACTTTCTTATTTTTTTATTTTTATTTATTTATTTGTGTTTTTGTGTGAGAACAAAACCATGCAAAGACTTATTTTTATGTACTCAGCTTTTGATTATTTGATGAATGGTTAGAATGGTAGAAAACCCAAGGAAAAAGCATCCAAGCACTCAAGAGAATAGCCAACACAAATGCATCGAATCCCTTTGAAGTCACACCCTTTTCATCCCTTAAGTCCTTCCTTAGTTTGAGAAATACCCAGCCACCAATTTGTTAATAGTTTTATTAGAGAAAGGGACTGTACAGTTCCAAGCCAAGGGAGACCATAGGATTTCATGGATGTATGAATGACATGGACTCATTGCCTGTTTAATCAAAATAACCATACCTTAATATTGGCATCATACTTCAAAGGTAAAATCCAAAAAGTAGCAATCAATATGATATTATTAATGCCACCATCGTGAACACTTATTGGGTGATGAACAAAATAAAGTAATCACACAAAGAAATGGTAAAAATATGAATGATGGTGTAAAAAAAACAAGAAAGACTAAAGAAATGTGCAAAACAAAAATGTGTAAAATAAAAAATATGTAAAAAAAAAACTTAGAAAGGACTAAGGGTCTTCAATGATTAGCAAAGGTTGACATCTCCTCCATGACTAAGTTGGAAGGAGGAGATCTAAAATAATGAGCAAGGTTGCCCACCTATAGAGGTAGCATATGTTCTGGTTGTGCTAATCTCATGGAAAGGTTTTGTTTGTTGCATGTTGACTAATCGTCTCTTATTTGGGCTCTTAGGTTTATATATGGTCATGGACCTTGGAGGAAAAGTTTCATAGATAATGTAAGGTCCTTCCCACAATGTTTGAAATTTGGTACACTGTGACACATGTGTGGGGTTCCAGTAGAGAACCTTATCTCATAGTTGATACTTAAATTTTCTAATTTTTAGGTCATGATGTATTAAATGCCTTGTGCAACTCATTAGATGATAGGGAAGCTAATCGATTCTCATCTAGCAAGTTAAGAGTCATCAACCTTTGTTTCTATGCTAGATCAAGATCAAGGTTAAGGTCACATGTTGTGGCTAGTGTACGAAGCTCAATTTGGATAGGGAGCATTGGAAGTTTTCCATACACTAACTCATAGGGAGAGTAGCTTATAGGGAGTTTCCATGTGGAGCAGTATGCCCAAAGAGCATCATTTAGTTTAGTGCTCCAGTCTCACCTATACTTTCTAATGGTTCTAGTTAGTATCTTAGTAATCTCCCTGTTGGTGACCTCAGCTTGACCATTTGCTTAGGGGTGGTATGGTGTACTCAATTTGTGCTCAACCTCTAAGCGTTGCATTAACTTCCAAAAAGTTGCACCTATAAAGTGTGTACCATTATCTAAGATAAGTGCACATGATACACCAAACCTATTGACGACTTGTTGTTGAACAAATCGTGCAATTGTAGATGATGTGTAATCTTTGATGGTAGCTGCTTTAGCCCATTTTTTCCATTGGACATTGGTGTAATGGGCCCCATAAAATCAATTCCCCAAATGTTGAAGGGTTCTAATGGTTAAATCCATTGTTACAGATCCTCCATTCTAGTAGTTATTCCTCCCATCACATTGGTAGCACTCATAAGATTAAACGAATTGATGGATGTCTCAGAACAAGGTAGGCCAATAATATCCTGCAAGTAGGATCTTGATGGCTGTTCGTCTCCCAGCATAATGACCCCCACAAGGACCCTCATGAGTGTCTTTTAGAACTCTCAGTTGATCTCTATCAGGAACACACCATCGAACCAAGCCATTGGAACATACTTTGTAAAGTTGTCCATTGATTTCTATGAAGTACTTGGATCTGTGAAGAAACTATTGTTTCTTCTTAACGTCTAGCACTTGTGGTGTTTGTTGGGTAAGGAGATAGGTAAGAATGCTATTGGACTAGTTCATCTTCGTGGATGATTGGTCATTCACTACACTAGCAAAGAGGAACTTATCAAGGAAGTGATTGGAAATGGGATACTCATCCTCTTTGCTATCCCAACGCAACCGAGATAAATGATTGGCAACTATGTTCTTGGTGCCTTTACAATCGATCATTGTTAAATCGAACTCTTGTAAGATTACTAACCATCGTATAATATGGGGGCTTACCATTGGCTTATTCATGAGGAACTAGATTGCACTCTGATCTGTGTGTATGAATACTTTGTACCCTAATACATAATGCCTAAATTTTTCTAGTGCAAACACTACAACTGTTATTTCCTTTTTTGTTGTAGTGTAGTTAAGTTGTGCACCAACTATACTTTTACTTGCACAGTGGATGTAATAGGGATGTTTCTCGTTATCTAACTGTGTAACTACAGCTCCTAAGGCATAGTTGGACACATCAATCATGACATGGAATGGTTTGGACCAGTTAGGAGCTTGTAGAATGGGTGTTTCTACTAGCTTCTTTTTCAGAGTTTGGGAAGCTAGTTCACATTCCCTAGTCCATTTGAAGGGTACATCCTTTTTCATTAGCTCTACCAATGGTTTGGAAATCTTTAAAGAGTTCTCTATGAATCTCCTATAGTAGCCAGTGTGTCCAGGGAATGACCAAATGTCTTTGATAGTTTTGGTTGATAGGTGATTCCTTGGATGAATTTGATTTTCTCAGGGTCTACCTCTATCCCTACATGTGAAATTTTATGCTCAAGTACTATGCCTTCTTGGACCATCAAATGGCTTTTTTGCCAGTTGAGCCTCAAATTAGTTTCTACACATCTTTTTAGCACTTGCTCTAATCAGTCCAAGGCTTGATCAAAACTTGCTCCATAGGTGGAGAAGTCATCCATAAAGACTTCCACACCATTTTCTATCTACTTCTAGAATATGCTTAGAACTAAGTGTTGACATGTGGTAGGGGCATTGCACAAGCCAAATGGTATTTATTTGTATGCAAATATTTTCCAAGGAATAGTGAATGTAGTTTTGGCTTGGTCTTCTAGGGCTATTTGTATTTGGTTGTATCTGCTATATCCATCCAAGAAACTATAATAGCAATGTTGTGTGATTGTGTCTAAGACTTAGTTAACAAATGGCAATGGAAAGTGATCCTTGAATGTTGCCATGTTCAGTAGAGTAAAATCTATACACACCTTCCATTTGCCTCCCTTTTTAGGCATGATTACTAAGGGGCTAACCCATTCACTATCAGTGATGGGGTATATGAACCCAACCTTTACAAGCTATTCAATTTCTGCTTTTACTACTTGCTTCAACTTTGGGTTCAATCTCTTTTATGGTTGTTTTCAAGGCTTCATGGAGGAGTCAGTGTAAATCCTATGCTGGCATATCCTAGGATCTATTCCAGTTAATTCTGGATATGACCAGGTGAAGTCTTTTAACCATTTGTTTATTACCTTTAGTAGACTCTCTTTTTATTGTAGAGCAAGTCTTGTGTTGATGATTACTGATTTTCCACTCTTAAGGAACGTGTATTGCATACCAGTGGGCAATGGTTTTAGCTCTAGGGGCTCTTGTTTAAATTTCTTAGAAATTTTCAACTTTCCCCAATTGATGTTTTCCAAGTTAGGATTGGGAAGTTGGTAGTGGACTTGCTCTAATGCATCTATGCTATCTATGTAAGCGCAAGTTAGACCCTTAGTGAGTTCCATGCATATAAGTGAGTTTCTTTCTTGATTAGCTATTAGCCACTGGGTGTCTTCTTGTCATGTGGCTACTACATACAGGCACCTTTGTATATTGATCATTTGTGCACACTAATTGCATGCAGGTAATGTTAGACTTTGCACAACCCATGATCTCTGCATGCAATTACACCCTGTTTCACTGTATGTGATGCATGGAACCTTCTTCTTCTCAATCTTTCTAAAAGTATTTTCCTTAGATATTTCTAGGGAAAGATCATGGATACCTAGGCATGCTTTGAAAGTGCTTAGCCATGCCGTTCCCATTATGATTGGGAAGTCTCAATTACTGTTGTTCACTTGAATCACTAGGAAGTCAGCTAGATATGACCATCCACAAACAGTAGTGACAATGTCCTCCACTAATCCCAAGGGAATAGTGATGGACTAGTCAGCCAACTCTAAATAGATGTTGCTCTTTTTTAATGGAGGTAGGTTCCAAGCCTTATACATTTCTTGGAATATTAGATTGACATTGGAACTAGAATCCAAAAGATCTTCACATGGCTCATTTTCAATGATTTGTAAATATATTAGGGGACTCCCAAGATTAGAGAATTTCCTAGGAATGTGGCCAGATTTGATCCAATTAGTAACGTCATGTGTTAACATGACTGTATGCGTTGAATGTGGTGTTATGTTTGAAGGGGATTCTAAAGCTTTATTTGATATAGAGGCATCCAAAGACTCAACTGCTTGGGGTTGTAAAGGCTTGGTTGGACTGTTGGTTCTAAAGAAATATCTTTTCTTTGTATGATTATCAAAAACAATAGTAGGTTGAGGATTAATAGCCTTTGTGGCATTGTGTTGCTATGGCTGAGTAGGGAGTTCACCTTGCATTACTTAAGTAGGTGGTAATGGAGCTATTGGTGGGAGAGATGCGGTTGGATTAGAAGGATGGTATACTTGTGGAATATCACCCCTAGGAGAGGGAGTCCTATAGTACTTGTGAGCTTGATAGTGATGTTGGGAAGTATCATAACAAATAGAGTCACATGGAGAGATTGGATGTTGCATGTAGTATCCATATGGGTTAGGTTGCCGGTAAGGATATTTTTGCCTTGGTGGTGGCATTCCCCACAATTGTGGGTGTTGCCACTATTGATGTTGCTCAATTGGTTGTGATGGAGTTCCACTTGGATAATACATTAAAGGTTGGTGGAACTACCTTGGAGATAAGGTAATCATTGGGATGCTTGCTAATTGTTTAAAAGTGATTACGTGCATACATCCTAGACTCTTGCAGATGTGAGATTACAGGGAAACATCCCTTAGGATGGTTGTATTGACATATCTTGCATCCACTATCATCGTCTATATTTGAGTCCAAAACCTCTTCAATAATAGCGACTTTACTCTTACCCTTGTTACGCGCATTTTTTGCTTCTCTCTTTTTTCTTTTGTCATGATCACTACCTCGCTCTCTAGACTCCTCTACTACTTTGAGAATAATTTGAAACCTACTATCCAGGGAGTCCCACATTTTGTCTACCATTGTTGATACTTCTGATGCTAACTTTTGGATAGGCAAGGTTTTTCTATTCACCATCTCTTCAAATGGTGACTCTTCCTCATCCTCACAAAATCTTACTCCCTTCTTTTGAAGGGAAGGATCTCGATCATATTCTTCTATGCTCTCTCTTTTTCATAGCTCACCTTCTTCCTTAGCAACTTGCTCTAGTAGCCTATTGTGCTATCCTAAATAGTTGGTGTAAGGCTGGAAGGGAAACAGACATCGAGAGATTGTTGGGCAGCCACAGCTGACCCCGCCTTTGCCCGAGGGCAAGCTGGAAAAATAAATAAAGGCAGAGTGCCTTGGATGGTCTGCATGCAAATCAACCAAGGACTTCCCCGAGCGTAAGCTACGGCTAGCGCTGGGGTTATTGTAAATGAGATGTAAACGGAATGCAAACGGTGATACGAAATGTAAACAGAGCATACTAAATTATAAATAAAGCATAAATAGAGTTATATTGTAAACAAAGCATAAAAAAAAGTAAATAATGTAAATAGGAGGCAATGATGAAACTATATTGTGTTGTTTAAATAGGAATATGCACCGGTCAAAGCGTAGTTGCACACGTGTGGATGGCAAGTCAAACGCCTAGCCCCAGAATGATATGACATGATGATGCAACGATGAAATGGGATGAATGTGAGAAAAACTTGGAAGCCAAAAATCAGATGTGTCGAGCGTCCAAGGATTGCAAGTTCTATCCTTTTTCAGAATTGCCAATCTCTCCAATTTTTTAGAATGGCCAATTTTTCAGAATTTCCAATCTCTCCAATTTTTTAGAATTGCCAATCTCTCCAATTTTGTCTCCCTCCATATTCTTCTTTTTGCCTCCTTGCCTTCTCTCTTTCTGCCTCTCTCTAGTTTGTGTGAATTGATAGGGTATTTATAGGGTTGGGCTAGGGTTTGGCTAGGGTTTTCAAGAATGGAATCAATGGTTGGGAGATGAGAGAAAAATAGATCTAGTGACATGTGTCCCATGAATAGTTGGCA
>MNCI01017655.1:790293-840168 GCA_015680685.1 Gnetum montanum
CCAACCCTTATCCAAGCTATGACTGATCCTCCTACTTGTCATGCTTGGCCATGTTGCCAGCTATAGTTAGGCCCTACTACTTACCATGGTTGGCAACCACAAAGGGTTAGTCCCAAGGGTGGCCATGCATCATGTGTGACCTATTTTTACCATGATTCATACCTGCACTTATTTCCATGTTGCTCACTACCTTGCTATGCTTGCTGCTAGTGGCCATGCACCTGTTGTTGACCACCATGCATCTATTGCTGGCTGCCATACATTTGCTGTTGGCTGCCACTCATTTGCTACTTCATAGTTGCCAGTATCTTTCCACCCGTTGCTATACCGTGCCCTAAAACTATCATGATGCTTGAAACTGATGCCATCTATTGCTGCCACTTCTCTATGTCATCTACTTATGTGCATGTCCATAGCCACCTTTCTTGCCATGAATCATTGCCTCCCATGCTATTGATCATCATCTCCCATGTTGTTGATCATTATCTTCCATGCCATGAACCATTGGCTTTTCTACCATAGATCATTGCCTCCAATGCTATGAATCATCACCTTTCCTACCATAGATCATCATCTCCTATGTTGAGAATCATCACCTCCCCTGTAGGGAATCATTGCCTCCCATGCTGTGAATCATCACCTTCCTTATCATAGGTCATTGCCTTCCATGTTGTAGATCACCACCTCCCATGTCATGGATCATCACCTCCCATGTTTTAGATCATCACCTCTCATGTCATTGATCATTACCTCCCTTGCTATTGATCATCACCTCTCCTAGCATCATTAATCATCACCTCTTTTAGTAGAATGCACCATGTTGATCCTATTTGGCTATGTGCATCGACAGAAGCTATGTAAGCCTTATGTGGGCCATGCAAGTTAGTGATGGGTCACATGGGCCCTAGAAAGAGGTTATGCAAGCCTAGTGATGGGCCATGCTCACCCTAAAAATGGTCATGTAGGCCTAGTAGAAGGGCCTTGTGGGCCCTAAAAAGGGTCACATAGGCCTAGTAAAGGAACCTTGTTGGCCTAGTTAAGGGGCCACATAGACCATGAGATGGGCCATGTAGGCCCAATGGAGGGCTACATAGGCCCTAGAAAATGGTTGTGTTACCTAGTGTTACCTTTTCTAGCATTGCATCACCACCAACAACAGGAAACTTTGCATTGCCACTACCTAACCTAGTCACTGATGGTGCTAGCAGCCTACCTAGACACTACCACTAGTACACCATCATGGCCATTACCACTATCATCCTTGTTATTGCATAATGGAAAAATTCTTTGTCAACAAGTAGAAAATTTGAAATGCCCATTAGCTAATGGAAAATTAAAAATTTTCATCATCACTTTGTTAATTTAAATTAAGAATGCACAAAATATTTTTTAAAAAATCAAATTTAATGCCTTGGTAACAATGAGGATAAAAACTTCATCCTTAACCATGCTCATCTTAGAATAGAGCTAGGATGGGTGACTTCTTGGGGAGTTTCAAAAATCATGTAAATATTTATAAATTTAAAATCGCTATAACTTTTGAATTTGGAGTCCATTTTCGATTGAACAAAAATTGATTCCAATAGATTTAAACCTTTTGTACTAAATGGAACTATTATATTTAGGTATTGGATTATAGAAAGTTATCATTTTAATCCATTATTTAATGTCCCAGAAATAATTAGGATTAAGTGCTGAAGAAGAAATCCATGATAATTTCAACCTCTTTTGCAATTGATTAATTGTTTCAAGACCCATAGAAAGGGCCATTGAAGCCAAGGATTACCAACATACCTTATTTTTTCAACTTATGGATGTATGAAACCCAAAGAATAAATTGTAGAGCAATGGAGGCCTAAGTCAATGACTAGATGAATGCCCTTAAAGATCAAATTAATGAAATCAGGGGTGTTCAAGAAGAGCTTCATAAGTCAAATCAATGGTTGGAACTGTAGTGACCAAAATTGTTAGTGGCTAGAACACCGAAAGGTCCATAGGTGCATAGCCTAACCCTATGTCCACATAAGGGCTTGTTGGAGGTAGAGATAGGATGCCTTGAATGGTCTTATCAATCGAATAGGGACTTATAAAATGCAACTACGGGTGCAGCATGGTTAGCTGTGATACTAATACAAAATGATGCTAAGTGTTTGTGCGATGTCAATGGGGTCAAGTGTAGTTAGGTTTTTAGCAAAAATGAGGCTGCAAACATGCAGGGGACCACTACCCAAGCATAGTATTAGGCATGACATTACAAGAAAATAGTAGGAAATGTAAGTAAAATGCTAAAAATGATTAGAAAGAGAGAAAGACAAACATAACACCATCCCAAATGGGGTTGAGCATAGTTAATACCAAAAGGTGTTAGAAGGTACACAGTGTACAACAAGCATAGTGGATAGCATAGTCATAGTATCATAGTTGTTTGGCTGCAAAGACTAACATTCTGCCATGGTGTTTGTGCCTATCAGGTTGGCTACTGTGGTGTGTAGTAGCATGCAGTGGTGGACTACGGTGAGTTATAGTGGTTCACAACTTTGCCTCTCTCTGGTTTGCTAATGCTTTAATTCTTGGTAACCCAAATGTGACAACCTTGAAAATGTTGATGGCAAGGGTATTTATAGGGCTAGGTTTATTGTGAAATGTGAAGTGACTACCACATGGCAGAGGAGATGGTTGGGACTATGCTACCATCCAACTACACTTTCCACTGAGGCTAGCAGTGTTGTGCTTTGCTATGCTCTATTGGACTCTATGAGATTGAAAGATTGTGACTATGCTACCAACTACATGTATATGTGCCAAAAGGACTACAATGTATTTGCAAAATGCAATTTTGAAGACTACGTTATGGGATTACACTGTCCACTATCTTGTGTGGGGTTGAGCATAGTTACAATTTTGGGAATAAAAGGAATACAAAAAAGATGCATTTTGCTAACTACACTTGTTGCAAATGAGTTGGAGCTATGCTGAATGCCAGTGCAATAGTGTGAAGGTCTTTGGAGGTTGTTCTAGCTAACTACACTTAACTATGCTCTAAAATAGGGAAAAGCATAGTCCCATACTTAGAAAAAAATGGCTGTGTTGACTACGCTTTCCATGGGAGGCTAACTATGCTCTTAACTGGGGGTGAGTGTAGTCGTAGCACTTGTAAAATTGCAAAAACTAGCTTCCAGTTGACTACACTTGACTATGCTTTGGCTAGTGCAGAGCATAGTCTGAACACTTAGAAAAAAATTTGTAGAAATTGTGCCTTTGTGCTAACTATGCTTGTCTACACTTTGGGGTAGTGGAGAGCATAGTCTTAGTACTTAGAAAATTTTGCAGTAGCCTTTGTGTTGACTATGCTTTACATAAGGTTGACTACGCTCTAGGGTAGTGGAGAGCATAGTCTCAACACTTAGAAAAATCTACAAAAAATGCATATGCTTTGGGGAAATGGAGATTATAGTCTCAGCACTTGGAAAATTTTGCAAAAAATGACCTTGTGTTGACACTTAAACAAATTTGCAGTCGGGAGGTCGTAGTTCAGATTTGGTGGTGTTTCATTGGTTCCTCTTTATTAACATTTGGAGGAGTGGCCCAAGAGACATTGACAAAGAATAGCAAAACACCACATCAGGCTTGGCACCAACATCACTCTTTAGTGCAAGATCGGATTCATTGCATAGTGCTCAAGAGTGTTGTGGATGGTGGTATGTTGGAAATAAAAGGTGTAGGTAATGTGCTAGGGGTAAAAGGGGAGATGAAATGCAAACAAGGTTTTGTGATACATAAACATCATGGCTAATGGTGATCATGGCACTAGAGTGGCCTACCCCTAAAAATGTTGACCTCTCATCGGAGTGCTCATGAGAGAGTCAGTGTGGATTTAGAGTTGAGCTAGTTGTTAAATTGTAGTTCTATTGGGTAGCTTAGGGATGTGCCCTTGCCATTTTTTTATTTTTTTTTTTGATTTTTTTTACCATGGCTGGTAGCCATAAAGGGTTGGCCCCAAGGATGGCCATGCAACACTCTTGACCTATTTTTGCCATGACTTGCACCTACATTTATTGTCATGTTGCTCATTACCTTGCTATGCCTACTACTAGTTGTCATGCACCTGATGCTAACCACCATGTGTTTGTTGTTGGCTACCACACATTTGCTACCAGCCACTTCATGTTTACTACTTGCTAGCTACCATTGCCTTGCCACCTGCTGCTATGTCGTGCCCTACAATTGTCACTATACTTGAAATCGATGCCATCTGTTACTCTCATTTCACCATGTCATCTACCTATGTACACATTCCTAGCCACCTTCAATGTTGCAAATCATTGCCTCCGATGCTGCTGATCATTGTCTCCCATGCTGCTGATCATTATCTTCCATGCCATGAATCATTGCCTTTCCTACCATAGATCATTACCTTCCATGTTGCGAATCATTACCTTTCCTACCATAGATCATCATCTCCCATGTTAGGAATCATTACCTCCCATGCTGTGAATCATCACTTTTCCTACCATAGGTCATCACCTCCCAAGCTGCAGATCATCACCTACCATGTCACAGATCATCGTCTCCCATGCTGCAAATCATCACCTTTTGTGTCATTGATCATTGCCTCCCTTGTTGTCAATCATCACTTCTCCTGGCACCATTAATTATCACCTCTTTTAGCAGGATGTACCATGTTGACCCTATTTGGCTATGTGCACCAATAGAAGGCCCGTAAGCCCCATGTGGGCCATGCAAGTTAGTGATGGATCACATTGGCCCTAGAAAAGGGTTACGCAAGCCTAGTGATGGGTCATGCTAGCCCTAAAAATGGTCACATAGGCCCAGTAGAAGGGCCTCATGGGCCCTAAAAAGGGTCACATCAGCCTAGTAAAGAAGCCATGTTAGCCTAGTCAAAGGGCCATGTAGGCCTAGAGATGGGCCACATAAGCCTAGTGAAGGGTCATGTAGGCGCTAGAAAATGGTTGTGTTTCCCAACATTACCTTTTCTAGCATTTCATTACCACCAACACTAGGAAACATTGCACCACCACTACCAAACCTAGTCATTGATGTTGCTAGCAGCCTACCTAGACTCTACCACTAGTACACCACCATGGCCATTACTGCTATTGTCCTTACTACCACATAATGGGAAAATTCTCTATCAATAAACAGAAAATTAAAAATGCCCATTAGCTAATGGAAAATTTAAAATTTTTATCATCAATTCATTAATTTAAATTAATAATGCACAAAAATATTTTCCAAAAGTTCAAATTTGATGCCTTGGTAACAATAAGGATAAAATCTTTGTCCTTAAGCATGTGCATCTTGGAGTAGAACTAGGATGGATGACTTCTTGGGAAGTCTCAAAAAACATGTAAATATTTGTAAATTTAAAATGGCTATAACTTTAAGAATTTTTTGCTAGTTTGTGTTGTATTACATTAATTTCGCTAACTTACCTTAATGATTTAATGCCAAAATTTTCATCTACATATGTATACTAATGCTTTGCTTGTTGCTTGGCGATTACAAGGTGTTGCTAAAGCCTATCCTGATCATAGTGGAGCTTGTGGGCATCCTATGCTACATGAGCAAACCTATCCCCAACATGCTTGCATTAGATATGCAAGTGGGCCATCAGATAGTGTGGTTCTAGCTAGGGGCTCTTCAATTCTTGAATTTCTTGTTGTAGCAGTTTAGTGTGATCACTTGATGGTGGAGGCTACTAATGCCATCACCAAGATGTTACTACCTGGGGCCAATTGGGGCATCTTGAGATTCATCATAGATGAGCCTATTGCTAGTAGTGATAGGTTAAGTGGTTTAGGCAAAGGTCCTAGGAGCACTCGGCACCTATCCAAGATATGATGCATGATGGGGTTTGGTTGCTACAACAAGAGCAACATCCTATTCATTGCACTGCAGGTGCACACCTTATTCCAAAACCCACCTAGAGCTATCTATTGTGCTAGAGGGTAAATGATCTTATAGTTTTCATAGTGGTTTTTATTACTAGCTCATGTTATCTTGCTAACGGCTCATGCTTAATGCCATATTCAGAGTTAACAAGGAGGGCCTGCATGATGAGGTGGATGCTCTATCCTTGAACCATACTACCCTAGAGGTGTTCTCATCTAGTACAAATATTTGGGTAATTGTGCTTAAGCAAGTTGGGCCTGATCTAGAGGTCTACCCTACTTGATACCCAAAGGCATATGAGCGATGTAGGATTCACAGATGGTTAGATGAGGAGTGGGCTACCTATGAGACTAACACTAAGGAGATGCTTGTAGTGCCATCCTTGTTTCACACTCCATTTGTGTTGCATATCTATCTAAGCATTAGCTCATGTGCTTGCTCATGTATGCCTGTTAGTTTGCCTTTGCATGATGCTAACATTGTTTTGCCTTTGTTACAGTGATGATTGGCTTAGGCAAGGTGATAATGATAACCATGAGCCATGTAGAGGCCACCCTCATCATGAAGTATGGTAATGTGGAGGGTGCGCAACACTGGCCATGCCATAAAGCCTTAGATGCACTCACTACTTGGCTCATGCATGCAGGGTTGATGGACCTATTTAAAGCCCTTAGCTCGGGTATCCTAGTGGATGAAATGGCCACCATCATTGATTAGTAGCAACATTAGGCAATTTGTCACCCGAGTGTGTAGTGTGACGGTAGTGTTGAACCTTAGTGAGGCCTTATTTACCAACCTCTTTGGCCTTCTCATTGATGGCTTGATGATTGTTGATAAGGCTAGTAGGGAGGTGGACCATAGAGGCGAGATTGAGGACTAGTTGGGGGCCATCTAAACTCAAAATGGCACATTTATTAAGGATGTGCTTGTACCTAAGGTGTAGAAGCTCTACCCTCTATTCTACACTCATGCATTTTCGAAGTTGCTCTTCCAAGGGAAGATCTTTGAGGTGGAGTAAGCATGGGTGATGAAGGAGGGTTTGTTGGAGGGTACAAGGCTTAATTGGGCTACATATATAGCCACTGTCTTGCATGTGGAGATCTATAGGATGCAAATCAGCCTCTAGGAAAGGTTCCATGTCCACTTCACATTCTTCATAGGATATTTATGAAGGTTTGTAGAGCCCTTGGTTGTTCATGATGACTAGTGATGGATTGTGTAGGACCACAAGTAGCTCTACAAGCCGTGAATTAAGCACGTGTTCATGACTACATGTTCATAAGACCCCCTAGAGGGGATCGATGAGTAATTATCTATAATGACTAAGGGTCCTGTAGGGTAGTCACATTACTTGCGTGATAGTGTAGGTGAGGGTCCTCCAGTTGGCACTAGGGATGTGAGTAAGGAAGATTGCTATATAGTACAGATGGTGGGATCATCTAAGGTCAAGATCAGGAGGCCATGTTTTGCAAAGGAGGCTACCCCTAAGTATAGGAAGCTAATCAACAAGAGGATCCATATTAAGCTTCAAAGCTTACATGTAGAGGTTGCAGGTTAATATGTGTAACTTGTTAGATGCATATATTATATTAATGTATGTTTATATTTTTATATTTTTCTTCTATGTTGTACTATTAACTAGCTAATGACATGCATATGTGTACTAATGTGCTATGTATGAATATGTATTAATTGCAAAGATAGAAGAGAGGGCTACCAAATCAGTGAAAAAGGTGGTATCAGAGAAAGAGCCCCCTCAAGCTAGGAAGGGTAAGGCTCATGGAGATGAGATGCCTAAGGCAACAAAGACCTAGTTGCTCCACCCCAATGAGGGTGATTTTGATAACTTATTTGATGGTGTGTAGTTGGGTGAGCCTCCTGCACTTATGCTTGAGGGATTGCTAGGTATCTAACTTTGATTACCATGTGTTAGCATCTTTCTGCTCTAGTATCTTTAGTGATTTGATTATATGCTAATTGCATCATTTTGTTATAGCACTAGATGTTCTCATTAGCGGTCCCATGTCTACCTACCACATAGAGCCATGGGTAGACATGCTCGATAAATTCACCTTCATGGAATGCATTGTTGAGGATATGATGGACTACTTACAACAGGTAGATCCCAAGCTTAGTATGTGCATGATGTTGTTTTGCTTTATGTCACTTTAGCACTTGATGTTTAGTTCTTGGCTAAGATTGATTGATTATTGCATGCCTATAGGTCTTAAGCTATAGTGGTATATGATTAAGATTTTCAAGGTGGATGCCCTCCCTAACCTCCCTCTTGAAGTTGATTTTGTGTCTAGTTGCATATACGAGGCATCAAACAAGTGCATGATTTCCTATGCGAAGGCATTGTGGGTTTGTAGGTGCTTGAATGAGCACCTATGGAAATGTAGGCACAAGCTACAAGAGAGGGTGGCTAGCTAGGATATGAAGATCAATGATCTTTAGTCTAGATATGACTTTCTAGTAGCTAGATCATAGGGAGATAATAGTTGGCGTACCTCTAGGATAGAGTATGCCCAATATTGGACAGCTCTTAGAGGTAAGAAGAAAGCCATGTGGGAGCTGATAAAGCAGTGGCTATAGATGGACTTGCTCATCCAAAAGAACCAAGATTGAAAGAATTATAGTATGAAGGTCTATTGATGGGGGCAAATGCAGAAGAAATACAAAAACCAGTATAAGTGTGAGCATGATGCATACCAATGATGGTACAAAGAGGAGTCTACCAAACATGTCTACCTCAAGATGTTTCTTGAGATGATCAATGGGATGTAGGCATACAAGTTGTTCTTGTAGCACATGGTGGTGAGTGGTTCTCTTGAGAGGTAGGGTGTCACCCCTTCTATAGAAGCTTCTTCTACTACCTTCTCGATGATGCTGCCTGCATGGATCACCATGGACAAAGGCAAGGCCCTTGCAGGGATTGACTTTGGCTAGGAAGGCTAGACACAAATTTCTGAGACCAAGATTCTCTAATGCTTAGTGGCTGGACTTGGAAAGTTGCCTCTAGAACACATTGATGTGGGACCCTCCTAACTTGGTTTTAGTTATTTTTTCTTTGATTTTTTAATGTTTTGAGTTATTTTGTATGGTACATGTTTACTTACTAATTGCTCGTTTTTGTTGTGATTATGGTGGCAAGTACCAGGCAATGCTATAGGCCCTAGCAACGTAGTGGAGGAGGAAGAACCTTTAGCCCTACCTAGCACCACTGGTTGAGCATAACCAAATGTACCCTTATTGCTGGGAATTTTTGCTATATTTTTACCACATGAAGCTTCTCATGCTATGTATTGCTAGTCATATGACATTTAATGAATGCATTTGGTATATGCAATGTGTAATGTGTAAACCTTTTTTATGGTTATTTTCTATGTGCTTGCTATGCTTTTAACATGATGAGTTAATGTGCTAAGTTAGGACTATGTGATGATAGTGTAACTAGGCCATTGCAAGCCCCATGCTAGTGTAAGGCCATAGTAGGAGGACCGATGCTAGTTTAAGGTCATTTTGAGCTACTATGATAGGATTAAAGGTGATGATAGTTTAAGGCCATTTTGGGCCATGATAATTTCTAGTTTAAGGCCATTTCAGGCTACAATGATAGTTTAAGGCCATTTTGGGCTGCGATGATAGTTTAAGGTCATTTTGGGCTATGTGCTGCTAGTTTAAGGCTATGGAGGGCCACGTATACTACTAGTTTAAGGCCATTTCAGGCCATGCATTACTAGTTTAGGGCCATGATAGGTTATGTATATTGCTAACTCTTATTTTTGTAATTTTAGTTTTTTTATGTTTTTTATGCATGAAAGCAAATGCATTAAAGCAACAATGGCAGAAATGTAAACTAAGCTATTAAATGCACAGGTGATGAAAATGGTAAGCTAAGTGATTAAACTAAATGCAAATAATATAATACAATAGTAATGCAACGCAAGTGGGGAGTAGGATGCAGGGTGCAGGGAAGTGAATAGAGGGTAGGTTCCTAGCATGCTTTTAAACTAAGGAGATACCTTAGCCACATAGTTGCTTCTTAATCTAGTGTGGATTAGGAAGTGCATAGGGCCTAGATTACACTATTCGGTAGTCTTCTTGATCCTCGCTTGCTACATTCAAGGCCAATTCTACCCACAAGGCATCCTTTGGGAGGTAAATAGCTTCTACCACCTCTTTGGGTACATTGGCCTCATGTGTTTCATTTTTTGTTAAAGGTGTGTCATCAGGGAATTCAAACTATGACCCTTGCTCCATGTCTATGTTGTTGATATCTAGATGGATAAAGTTATTATCATGGATGATAACTTCAACACCTTCATATGGAAGGTGGATTTCTTGATGAATTAGGAAGGAGATGGCCTATAATTCGGATAACAAAGGCCTATCTAATATCAGATTAAATCCAGGCATCTCTTCTATGATGATGAATTTAACGATGGTGGGGAATTGCTCCCCTACCATGAAGGCTATTGTGATGGTACCCTTAATGATGATGTGTGACCCACTAAAGGACTTTAGGCACATGGTTTTTGTTGGCTTGATTTGGTTCATGGGGCACAATTTGTCAACAATAGGATATGGTATTACATTTGTTGCCATCCCATCATTTATGTGCACCATTTGAATCTTGCATTGCCCAACATGTATGGTGATAAACATGGGCGCTATTATGACCAAACCCTTCTAAGGGTTGATCTTAATTGCTTCATCATGAAATGCGAGGGGTGTGGAGCTCAATTCCTACAGTGTAGGAGGCAACATCACAACATGGATGGAATTCTCATCTACTAGGATGTCCTCCATGATAGAAATGGAGGTTAGCATCTACACTAATGCTTTGTGGTGGGTAGATGAGGTCACAATTAGGTCATAGACACTCAACATTATGTTCTTCTACTTTAGTACTTGCTTAACTTGGGCTAATGCATCCATGAAGTCTTTGCCATTAGTTATGTTTTTATTGGCTTTAACTTCTTCCATATGTCCTAAAAGATAGATTTCATAGGGAGGTGACTTTAGCTTTGTTGGCTTGGCCTATGTAGGGGCCCTAGTGCTTGGTTTTGAGTTGCTAGTGGTGGCCTCCTTAATTGTTTTGGTCATGGGGACTACAAATAGAGGGACTAGCTTCAACATACCAAGTGCTCTTTGCTCATGATGTTGCCTAATCATGTTGTCTACAAGATGCTCGTTGGGACTCTTAGGTTGCCACCTAGAGGGTTTATTAATGTTGCCAGTAGGATTAGCTCTTGGATGGAAAGGGACTGATGCATTACTCACTATAAGACTATGGGTAGGTGAGGAGTCAGCATTTTGTGGCACCCTGATGACAAAGGGTGGCTAAATTGTTGTTGTTGCAACATGCTGTGGAACCATGACCACAAAGGACATTATAAGTATTTGAGGTGGCACTTTGACAACAAAAGGGAACCTTGAACCTATAGGAGCCACGGATGCCCTTGCGCTACCAGAGGGCACATGGACGATGAATGGCCATTGCACTAGTTCTGGGTTATCATCAACATTGGTAGTGTGTATGTTGTAACTTGCATCATTCACATTTAGAGGGTCCTTATACATCCTCATTAATTGGTTTTGAGGCCTAATTGGATTTTTAGCATGAAGTACCAACTCACCTTTGTCAATCATTTTTTGGAGGTCATCCTACGGGCCTATACAAAATCAGTGTTGTGAGTAAGCAACTAGTGGTAGTGGTAGAACTAGTCCAACCTAAAGTGTTTCAGGATCGGGGACTCATTTGGGGTTACCAATGTAAGATTCCTTAAGAGCTCATAATATCTATCATATCTTTTGTGATCATCTTTGAACATCTACTTATATTGAATACATCTAGCCTTCATTAGTTGGTCTAATAGTTCTAAAGGTTTTAATGGTAGCATGCTAAATTTGGAGCAATCCTTGCACTCAAATTTAGGTCTTAGAGTGGCTTGTTCTATGGCCACAAATGACATGGGCTGGTTAGTTGCCATAGTGCTAGGGTTGGCAGTTTTGTTATTGGTCCAGGCCTTGTGTGGCTTGGCCATTGGCCTTGAGTTGGTTGTTTTATCCTCTTTGGCCATAGTTGCCATGGTTGCACCTTATTTCCCCTTATTCTTGTCTTTTTTAGCATGCAAGTTTTTGTAGGCCACATAGGCTAGGTCCTCATTAGCTTTCACCACATTATATATGCTCTTTGTCTAGGCAAAGTTTTGGATCAGAGACTATAGGCCTAAATAGTATAGTTTTGACTTGATGAAGTCATTGATTACACCCTTGAAGATGGCCAGAAGATGCTTTCATCTATTAGCTCTTAAATTTTGTTTAATGAGGCACTCTCGTATTGGATAAATTTTTGCACGGGCTCTAGATGGCCCTACTGGATCTACATTAGTTAGTCTAGGATCATTTCTAGCTTCAAGTTGTACTTGATGAATGTCACAAACTGGCTTAGAAGATCCTCCAAAGAGGAAATAGAGCCCTTGGATAATGCACAGTACCAGTCTAGCACCTTACGAGTGAGTGACATGGGAAAAATGCATATGATGGCATGTGGCCATGCTTGCAGTAGTAGGCACTCAGACTTGAATGTCACTAGGTGTGTGTTGGGGTCCCCTTCATCATTGTACTTGGTGAATTGGGGTAGTAGGATCCCAATCGGTAGAGTCAGTGGTGGGATAGCAGGACTTATGGGGTCATCCTAGTAGAAGTCCACTACTTTAACTATTTCAAAGGAGGTAGCCTTGAGTTTCTTGACCTCTTCTTTCAAGGTTTGGATCAGTTGGAATTCTTGATCTAAGTTTTAGGATGTTGTAGTAGGCTGTGTTGGTTGTGCTACTTGTTGTGCTAATTGTATGGTCCATGACCTAGTTATAGGTTACAAAACCACACAAGATGCTTGCTACATTAGCTGTATTAGGGGCACAGTGACTATGGTATGCCATGGATAGTGACTATAGGTAGGATATAAGGTGCTTGAGTCATTTGGAGCTAAGAGACATGAACCATGTGAATGTAAGTTTGAATGGGCATGACTGTTGTAGGTAGAGATGACTTGGCAGGTTGCGAAAATGCCATGAAGGGCAAGCTAACTAGAGGTACTATATTATAAGATGTATGCTACATCTGGTGTGTCACTACCATAGGTGTTTACCTAGAAGGTGATGCCTAGGTGATGACTGTCTCAAGAAAGACAAGTGAACGAGATTGCAGGAGGGCTAGACCAAGGGTTATCTACTGGAAGACAATGTGCAAGGAGTCCTTGCACTTTGAATGAGCTTCAAACTCATCCTCCTAATGTACGGGCTTCTCATAGTCTATTCCCACTTCATGCTCATTTGCACAAATGAGTTGGGCAAGTATCCAATGATAGGATTCCATCAATGGGATGAAGTTGACAGAGGAGGGGATATACTCCTATTTATTGTAGTGGATAAGCTCGTAGCCCTGTTTCACTTCCATGTCCAAGAAAATTACAAATAGGCCAACTTGGATATTTGCATAGATGAAGTTATATTGTTAATAATTTAGAACAGTATACTCTAGGTCTTGGCCACATAGCCTAAGGGATTGCCTTGGCTCTACCATAGTGGGACTAGCAAGGTGATCAATCTTGGTTTCTTGTTGGGTGGCCAAGATAGCAAGTGTTCTTGGGATTGATGTTGAAGGTTGTTTAGAACTCATGTATAGATTAAGTTGCAAGAGGGGATTACAAGGATTGCTAGTTGTGGAGAAATAGCTAACTCTACTGGTTGTAGAAAATGAGTAACTTTGGTGACTATGAAAAATGGCTAACTTTGGTTACCATGCTTTCTATGATAATAGCTAACTATGCTCTCTATTGAGTGCCCAAAATTTAGCTAACTATGGGAATGTATGCTCTGGGTTACTACATGGGATTCCAAAAGAACCAACTATGGGTTCTAATCTACACCAACTGGTTAGTATATGACACCTGTGCCAGCCTAAGATCCCGTTACTGTTGCACATGTAGTAGGTCCACAAAGGTGTCATGATCTATGCTAGACCAAAGCTAGAGATAGTGATGTAGAGAGCATGCAAGACAACTACAATGAAGATTGAAGAAGAAAATGGTTCGAGCCCTCCTTCTAGTGCCAGAAAATTATAGCGATCGAAAATATCAATGGCTAGAACACCAAGAGGTTCATAGGCACACAGTGTAACCCTACATCTGCACAAGGACCTACTAGAGGCAAAGATGAAATGCCCTAAATGATCTTGTCAATTGAACAAGGATTTATCAAATGCAACCAAGGGTGTTATGTGGTTAGCTATGATACTAATGCAAAATAATGCTAAGTGTTCGTGTGGTGTCAATGGGGTTGAGCATAGTCAGGTTTTTGATGAAAATGAGGATGTGAACATGTGGGGGGCTATCATCCAAGTGTAGTTTAGGTACAGCTCTACAAGGAAATAGTAGAAAATGCAATTAAAATGCTAAAAATGCAAAGAAAAAAAGAGAGAAATAGAACACCACCCCAAATGTGATTGAGCATAGTTTACACCAAAAGGGTTTAGAAGGTACAAGCTGTATAATAGGTGTAGTGGATATCATAGTCACAGTCTCAAAGGTGTTTGGCCATGAAGACTAACATTCTACCATGGTGTCTGTGCTTGTTGAGTTGGTTTCCATAGTATGTAATAGGCTATGATGGTGGACTAAAATGAGCTACAATTGTTCACAACTTTGCCTCTCTTTGGTTTACTAATGCTTTGATTCTTGTTAACCCAAATGTGCCAACCTCAAAAATGTTAAGGGCAAGGGTATTTATAGCACTAGGTTTAGCGTTAAATGTAGAGTGACTACCATGTGGTAGAGGGGATGGTTGGAACTATGCTATCACCCAACTACACTCTCCACTAAGGCTAGTGGTGTTGTGCTCTATTGTGCTCTGTCGAACTTTGCAAGATTGAGAGACTATGAATATGTTACCAATTGCATGTATATGTGCCGAAATGACCATAATGTACCTAAAAAATGCAATTTTGGAGACTACGTTCTAGGACTACACTCTCCACTATTTTTTGTGGGGTCAAGTGTAGTTATGATTTTAGGGATAAAAGGGATACAAAATAGATGCATTTTTCTAACTATGCTTGCTAGAGATGAGTTGGAGCTAAGCTGATGCCAATGCTACATTGTGGAGGCCTTTGGAGGCTATTCTAGTTGACTACACTCTAGCCTTGGGAAGAACATAGTCCAAGACTTAGAAATTTTTTTGCAAAAAATGGCGATGTGCTAACTCTGCTCTCCAAGGAAGCTTGACTATGCTTCTAACTAGGGGTGAGCATACTCCCAACACTTATAAAAACTTGCAGAAACTAGTTTTCATTTAACTATGCTTGACTATGCTTTGGGCTAGTGGAGAGCATAGTCTCAACACTTAGAAAAAATCTATAAAAATTGTGCCTTCATGTTGACTACATTTGACTATGCCCTAGGGCAGTGGAGAGCATTGTCTTAGTAGATATAAAATTTTGTAGTGGCTAGATTGACACTTAGAAAAATTTACAAAACTAGCCTTTATGTTGGCTATGCTCTGCATGAGGTTGACTACGCTCTAGGGCAGGGTAGTGAAGAGTGTAGTCTCAACACTTACAAAAATCTATAAAAAATGCACCTTCATGCTGACTACACTTTGGGGTAGTGGAGAGTGTAGTCTTAGCACTTAGACAATTTTGTAGAAAATGGCCTTATGTCGACACTTAAATAAATTTGTAAGTGGGATGTTGTAGTCCAAATTTGATGGTGTTTTAGGGATAGAGATGCAAAATATGTTTGAGGAAATTAAGAAATTATCCTAGAGTTTAGAGGATAAATGGTTAGACGTGCAAGGAAACATGGATTTCTTTGCAAAATCCATTAAGCAATTAATTAACCATCTCACGTAGCCTTCAAATCCTACCCACATTCCACATAGGGATCAACATCAAGATCAAGATCAACTTTCCTCTAGGGATCCACACCAAAATTAACTTCCACTTGCTAGCCAACAAGATACCAAAATCCCTCCTTTAGGCCATAGAGTAGAAACCAAAGTTGAGGAATATGGGAACTATCTTAGTCCACTTAGAGAATCACTAACACAAGTTCATACTAGGAAAATAAAATTAGATCATTATGAGGGAGCCCTTGGATCTAGTGCAAGGGTGAATTATTGGATTGATACAATAAAAAACTACTTTGATATGTTGAATTTTTCAAGCCAAAAACATTTAGAAGTTATGTCCTTATATTTAAGAGGACTTGCAACAACTTGGTGGAATGGACTAAGATCTCAAGGTTTGATTATAAATTGGCTTAATTTTTGTTGAGATTTTGAACAAAAATTTGTACATAATTCTTTTCTCAAAGAGTGAAAAATGAGATTTGATTCCTTAAGATTAAGAAGGTTATTAGTAGAGGATTACTACAAGGGATTCTATGACCTTTCTTGGTATGTAAGCCATTGGGATGAGGGAGAATTAGCTTTAAAGTTCATTGATGGACTACATGCTTAACTTTGTTCTCAAACATGAGCCCATCATCCTCAAACCATTGATGAAGAATACAAAATTGCTAAGGATTATGAAGAATCAAATCAGGTATGAGCTACCCTTTGATAAGTAACTCTTCAACAAGCTACCCTTCAATAAGCAACAATAGAGGAAACACCAACCAAAAGATTACCTTAATTAAGATTGTCTTGAGAGAAATCTTAATTTCTAAGGGTAGCTCATACCAAAATTGCTAAGGATTATGAAGAATCAAATCAGGTATGAGATGCCCTTTGATAAGTAAGCCTTCAACAAGCTACCCTTCAACAAGCAACAATAGAGGAAACACCAACCAAAATATTACCTTAATTTAACTTAACATATTTGATTAGGGTCAAGATGTTTTGTTTGTGATGAAGATCATTTCAAAAAAGATTGTCAAAAATTACAAACAAAGGTACAAAGTACCAATCAAACCAGAAGCCAAAACCCAAACCAAACATGAACAATGAAAACATTCCAACCAACATCACAGTTGTGAAGAAGATATCTACATTAACTAAATTAGATGATAATGAGGAAAATAAAGGAATTGAAGCTGAGGAGAATAATAATGAAGTAGTGGTTGAGTAGTTGGATATAGAGGAACCACTCGAGGATGAGCTAGATGCTTAAGGGGGGGTAGATTGTAATGTCCCATTCCTTGTTAAGGTTGAAAAAAATTGTAACAATGTAATTAACCTTCAAATAAAGGGACAAATTTTTATGAGGAGCTACAATTATTCATGTATCCCTCAGAAAAGGATTTGACCTATGCCATTTAAGGGTAGGTTTAGAGGTCATGCTGACATGGAGTTGAGAAGCTTGGAAAGGTAAGTGATAGGAGCCAGGTAAAGCAAGAAAAGAAGGGACTAATAACCCTTTTAGCTAGATAGCCTAACCATGGTGGTAGTGTTGAATTGCCTCTAAGGCTTAAGTGACATAGAAAGATAACCCAAAGGGTGTTACAATACTCTCTCCTAATAATAAAATTTTTCTATTTTTATTTTCTATTCTATAGTACCAATTATTTTTATGAGTTAATTCATTTATTAAGTATTTATTATGCTTCCATTATATTATCGAATAAAACAATGAATGTAATAAATTAAGCAATTATGTTTTTACAACATATAGGAATGAGATGTCATACCGGATTTTCTTTAAGATTAGACATAGATGAAAGAAACATTTGATTACACAGATCCCACAAGACTACAAAGAAAATCTATTTTATAATTGTTACTTATCATATATTTTCTACAAAAATTCTAAACATAATATCAATATATGCTACTATAGGAAAGACCATTCTGATGAGAAAATTTCAAGTAGATATGGCCCATTTACTCTTCCTAGAAGTACAAAGAAATTTCAAGAAGAAAAGATCAAGGAAACCCACACTTCCATTTTCTTATCTATGACATCTCATTCCTAGATGTTGTGGTTAATGTTAAATATGTCTTACATTTGATATTATGCATAAAGAAAATAATAGGAAAAATAAGGAATAATACTATAAATAATGCTTTATTAATGTAGAATAATGTATTTGGGTTATACTTTGAGGGTTCGTTGGGGTTATCTTCCTTGGAAATCTATTCCTTAGAGGCTATCTAGCACTGCCATCATGGTTAGGCTACAACCAGCTAGAGGGGATGGCTAGTCATCTTCTTATCTCACTTCATCTAGCACCTATTACTTGCCTTTGCTAGCTTCACAACTCAATGCTAATATGATCTCCAATGCCCATGTATAAATACCTTAAGTTAAATTCCCAAAGATTACCTTGAGAGAAATGTTTGTTATTACAACACATCCTTTCATGTCTTAATTAGAACTTACCCTTTCTAGTCTTATTATAACATTTATTATGAAGATATACCATCTTTATTACGGAATGACATCATTTGGAAATGGGAATATGATACCATCTAATTAGGAAGTTGTGTAAGAAATATGACATATTTGGCTCTACCAATGATGTACTAAGTCCAAAATGCATTATATGTTAAAATCTCTAAGCCAGTACTAGGCAAAAAGGATGAAGTGAAGAAGCCACCAAGCATAGAGGTAGTAGCAACTATTGTATCCACTTTTTCCATTGAAATGTGACTAAGACTATGTATGGTTTTAACATTATTTCATCCAAGTTTGAGAATCAAAATGGCCAAAAAATAGCATCACAAGATACATTGTAATTTTTGTAGATCTTCAGAGACTATTTCAGCTCATAACCCAACATATAACCATCACTTTTGGTAATCCTGGAAAAGTTTGGAAATGAAAATGTTTCTAAGTGTTAGAGGTGATGCTAAAATTTACATGAACATGGTGTCAATGTCATCCTTGGATTACCATCTCCATGTTAACATCATCCTTGAATCATCATTTGCATATCACCTTCTTCAAAAATACTTCTCAGCCTTAGTTTCAACTTTGTAAGGTTTTGAATGACTCATCTATGATAGTATTAGCATGGAAAATATAAATTTTTGGCATTATGATAACTTCATCCTAGGATGATGAGACGTTAAAATCTTTCTAACTTTGAGTGACATTGACACTAATGCTAGTTTCAACATTAGTTTTTCCACTAGTATCACTTGTAGAAACACCTTCAAAAATGCCATCATTTTAGGTTTGTGCAATCTCCCCATGATAGTTCCTAATCATTCCGAAGAGCATGGATAATAGTTTAGGTAGTTTTAGTAGCATTTGAAGGCTCAACATAAGTGTTTTAGCTAAGTGATATTCTAGCATTGTTGAAGGCAATGTTAATGTCAAATCCATTAGCATCACTTACCTTATTCAAATTTTTAGAATGTATCATAAGTTTTCCTTTTAATATAAAAATTTTTCTAAGTATGGATAGGTAATACAAAAACATATATGTAGTATTAGCATTAGCATCACTTGGTTATACTAGCATCAACATCTGAATCATCTCTCTTTTGCCCAATGTTGTTGATCTAACAAGTCGAACTTGCCAAAAATAAATTCCCAGTAAACTTCACTTAACTCCAAGGTCAAACTTGGTAATCATAACTCTCTAAATGTGGGACCAAAATCCCTATTTCAAGGCTAATTTCTTAAGATCTAAAGCACTTCTTAAGATTTTAAGAGATTAAGAGCATGAGCATCAAGCATTCCAAGATCTTCTACTTGCTCCATGACCAACATGAGCTTAGTTTAGTATCTAAGTCTCTAATGAACTAAAAAATAATGTTGATGTAGCATCAAAATTAATCAAGTAGTTCTCAAATCATCTTCTAAAGTTAGAATACTTTTAGCATCAACATTAGTTTTTAGAGTTAGAATTTTCTTGGCTCTAGTGTTAGTCACATGGCACTTAATCAAAACAACCCAATTTTGACCTTGAATTGATTCTAGATGGCATCTATGGATCACCCATTCATATAATCATCCTCCAAATATTTAGTTTCATCCTTCAAACCTACATTTTTCTTTGAAATTTCATTTTTATTATCCATTTTTTTCACTTATGTTTGTTTACCAAAAAGTGTAGTTTGGCCTCCATTGAAGATAAATACTTCTTTTTTAGTAATAAAGCATTTTCTTTGTTTGGAAAAGAAACTAAGACCCTTTCCTCCATAACATAGCTCTTGATATTTTAATATTTTATGCTCTTTTATTCATATTTCTACAATTATATTTTCCTTTATTTCTCATAGTTATTCTTCCATACTCTTATTTTTAGTAATAAATTTCTTGTCAATTTATCCTTAAACCCATCATTTATTTCATTCTCCTATCATTACTTCTTCATGTGTGGTAAGCTAAGTTCACATTTAATTAGATATTTATGCTCCATCATGTTATTATTATTGGCTTAGTGAAGGTTATATGAAATTGAAGATTGTTTAATGTCACAAATTAAGTACTTTAACATCTAATTAATGGAGGTGTTCTTGTGGAAGTAAAAAAGAATAATTTCAAAAGAACAATATTATATACACTAGTAACAAATATACTAGTAATAATAATAGAGAAGAAAAGACCTAGCACTTTAGTTCCAAGAGTAGAAGAGAAATACTATATGCCTATCATGAGCCATGTGTAGCCAATGTCTAAAACTATGAGCTAGAGAAGTAGGAAAGTATCAAGCATGTATAGGGTAAGGGAAAATCTAGGAAAAATAATAGTACCAAAAAGATCAAAAAGTCATTAAATATCTTTGTAATTAAGGATTGGACATAAAAAAAGTTTAAACAGTGTTACATCATTCCATGTAATGCTTGAATCAAGAAAAGGATCCACTCTGGTGGTCATGTAGCATAAGGATGAACATGGAGATATAAAAATTGTCATAAATCATATAAAATAATTTTTCAATATCCTTGAAGTGCCACCCAATAAATTTTCAAGAGCCAAAGATGGTAGCAAGAACATTTGGAAAGGATAAGGAAAAAAAGAAGAAGTGATGAGTGTAGAAGAACATGAAGATGTTCTTGACATACTAATGTAGATGGGCTAGATCATGTAGGATATTTTTGATATTCTTGATGATATAACTATAGTCTAGTTTGAATTAATTTCTACTAAAGAAAAGCTAATTTTTTTTTATAAAAGAATTCAACATGCTAAATTATAGATTCAAAGATTACAAGATTAGTGAGTACAAAATAGAATTAAAGAATAAGATCCAACTAGTTATGTAGCTTCTAAATAGTTGGAATAATTGTAAATAGAACAAGTATAATAATCGATGTCCAAGCAACATCAATTGGAGATAGAAAGGGAGGATGCATCAGCTACAAATGCTAAGTCTTAAAACAATTTTCATTAATTTTTGAATTTTTTTATTTTATGTGGTTTAATACACATAATGATTGAATTCAATGGTTACACCTTTCATTTTATCATTAACAACATTATTACATGGTTTACATTTTAATTATTCTATGAAAATATTATTTACTTATTTCTTTATAGTTCTTAATTCATATAGTTCAATATTATCCTTTTTAATTTATCATTTATATAATGTAGTATATAACTTAGCATTCACTATTCATATTTAAAATAGAATAAATGTGCAAAATTTTATAGATAGTAATCTTTTGAAAATAGTTGCTGATAAGCCCATACATCTTGATAGAAGCATATTGTATAAAGAATAAGCATGCATAATTTAACAAGACAAAAATATTTACAATATTTATTTAACATACAATGAAGATGTAGCATCCCCATTCCCAAATGATGCTGCTACATAATGAAGAAGGTGCCTCTTCATAACAAGTGTTATCATTATCATAACAAAACCTAAAATGGCAGTTGTAATTGATACTTGAAAGAGTGCATTATAATAATGGGTGTATTTTGAGGTAACCTTTGGAGGTTTTACTTAAGGAATTTATACCTAGCCTTAGAAGTCATGTCAACATGGAGTTGTAGAACTAGTACAAGATGATTGGTGGTTAGGATTGGTGATTGGTGGTTGGTAGACCTTTAACTCATGTCTTGTCTATTCCTTCCTATTGTAAGTATAAAGAAAGTAATATTTAAATTCCTGTATATTCTTCTTACATATATTTTATTTTCCAAATAAGGAAGAGAGCATTAGGATATATAAATTCAAGACCAAAGGAGAAATCAAATTACTGGAGCATAGGAGTGTAAAAGAAGCATTAGAACTAGAAAAAGATAGTAAATGTGGACTTGTTTGAGGATGAACAAAACCTAAGGAGGGTAGATTATAATGTGCCCATTTCCAAATGATGTTGCTACATAACAAAGAAGATGCCTCTTCATAATAAGTGTTATCATTATCATAACAAGACCTAAAAGGGTAGTTGTAAGTGAGACCAAAAGGGTGCATTGTAATAATGAACATGTCTCTTGAGGTGACCTTTCAAGGTTCAACCTAAGGCATTTATACCTAAGCTTAGAGGTCATGCTAGCATGGAGTTTTAGAGCTAGTAAAAGGTGAGTAATGAGAGCCAACTTAAGTGGGATAGGAAGAAGACTAGCCATTTCTTCTGGTCAATTGTAGGCCTAACTGTGGGGGTAGTGCTAGATTGCCTCTAAGGGATAGATGCCAAAGGAAGAAAACCCCAAGGAACACTCTCAAAGCATGATCCAGTTACTTTATTCTACATCAATAATGCATTCTTTCCTCTTTCTTTATGCATTTTCTTTATTATTTTCTTTACACTTAATGTCAAATGCTACATATATTTGATGTTTTCCATGAGATCCAAGACTAGGATGTCATAGAAGACATGGTCGTAATTTAATATTTTTAAATAATATCATGAATATATATTTAACATGATCATCTAGATCAATGTGATTTAATACAAATTAGGAAATATTAAATATATTAATTAAGATATAAGATAATCATTATTTGCTAGATTTGGATCGTATGTAATTGCCTAGAGAAAATTAGACATGTCCTCCTACAATATTTTTCAAGAATATCATCTAAGATAATGATATTATGTTTTTGATATTGATCTCCATATCTTTCAAGTACTTTTGCCAATGATTTTTGGAATATAGGCTTTGAATGTTTACTAGTTGTAGCTTCTAAGTACTCATATTTTTGTTCAATCAATAAAAAGTCTTCTTATGTAAAAAAAAACGTTGGCTAATATCTTCTATCTTTGAGAATCTCATTGCATATAAAAGTCACATTTCTATGATTTCTAGGAGATCAAACTCCAATGTCTATTCCTTCCTCTTGTAATGAATCAAATAAATTTGTAATTCTCAACCTTAATGATGAGTGGTGAGGTACCCCTACACTCAACCATATGAATATGAGCGTAGCACGCACGATCCAGTCGAACTCCGCAGAATAAATGCCTACATGCCTCATGGAACACTTAAGGTTAACCATTCGTTGTCTTCCTAGACTTGTAGTTGTCACGGTGTATGGTTAAGTAAGTCCGAGGTATATGATTTTTATAGCTTTTTATGTTTTATTGCCTATGCTATTGAGTTGAAGGGTTGAGAAACTAATTGCTAAGTCTAACTAATGACTAAGTCTAAATTACCTAGTGTCACCATCCATTCCCACTTACCGTACACACCCTGAATCGATGCAACCATGGCTACCAAATGCTAATCGTCATTGGGATTACCATGCATAATGCACATGCTCAAAGTGGTAGTATTGAGGTACTTAACTAGGAGGAAAGGGTTGAGAGAATCTAATCTAACCTAAGTGCGATGAGCAGCTGATTCCTTGACTAACCATACACATCTTGGTGCACGACTACCACTGGGATCACCAAGCGTAGATCCTGGATATGCCACTGGGTTACCAAGTAGTCACACTTAGATGCTCGTAATCAAGTCGTACTCATTCCATGTTCTAGGAGAAAAGGGTGAGAGAGAAAACATTAAATAAATCCTATTCCATGCACTGCAAGGTTTATCCAAGAAGTTTTTCTTTATTTTTGTACACAACTTGTGTTTAGGTACAATGTTGCTCGAATAAAGATCCGTTCACTTTAGGACTCCTACTATGGGCACATGGAAAATATTCTATCTCTGGAGTGATCAAGTTGCCAGAGTTTTCCTACTTCTAGCCCAGGATGATGAAACAAGGGAGAGCCGCCTCTTATTTATAGACTTAGCGGCAGACCATGATATCGCAGGGGATGATGCGATATTGCCACTAAACGCGATATCGTGACCTATGCGATATCATGTCTCATCATACCCCCATGACTGAATGAAAACTCATCCTTGAGTTCCTTACAAAATATTGGGAAGGTATGGGATTATTGAGGAGAATGGAAGTAATGGGATGACATGTGAACGGATCATCATTACAAGACTTGACAAAATTGGTGTTCATGACAACAAGGGTGAACACCTTATTACATTGACATTAGGCCTTAGTTGGCAGTTGAGAAAGAGAGAGAGAGAAAGAAGTGTTGCTGCTGCCAACACCAAGATTGCACCTTTCATTGTTCATCGGTAAGTGTGTCATCGATCTTGCTCCTTGCATAGCTACTTCTAGTGCTACTCCATTCCATGTGTTCCTTCTAGATATGGTCCATTGTTGCATGATTGCCATATGCACATACAACATGGTCTTATATTAGCAAGGGTAAATGAATCATCATGTAATTAATACCTTGCTTCGGTGTAAGTCCATTAACTAGGTTGTGGTATGGCTGATACAGGTTTGGAGATATAAGAATGATGACTACTGAAGGTGTAGGGGTTAGGAAAAAATTGAAAAAATTGGGGCTAGGAGAAAATCAAAAAAATCGGGCCCCATACCCCCATGACTAATCGTGAACCTCCGGTAGCGTTAGAATGGAGAAAGGAAAGGAGTAAGAAAGATAGATAAAAAGGGACAACTATAGCATCAAGGAAATGTATGTCAAGATGGTAATGAACAAAAAATAAAATAAAATAAAATTAATTGCAAAAATATTAGGGAAAAGAAGTTAACTGGTGCACCAAATAGGAATGTCAGTGGATCCTCCCCAAAGCAGGCTCATGCCCTTAATGCCCTGACAAACCCACATTCAAAGAGTCCATAGGCTCTGGGAATGTCATTTGGAATAAGATTTAAAGTCTTAACCACAAGCATTTACCAAAAAGAAAACAATGCGTCAACAAAAATATATACACTAATGACACAACCGACAATGAGGTTAATAATGGAGAGAAGGATGGAGAGAAGAAAATGGAATGGAATCCCAAGAACAAGGTGGTGTACAGCCCCTTGTGTGTTTCATGATTAATGGAACTTAGCAAATCTCATTCCAACTCCATCCTTAAATCAACCACATCCAGTGACTTTGCATCAATACATTTGGCCAAACCATCCTCTTGATGTAACAAGAATGCTTCCTCTAAGAGCCACCACCATTCCGATGAAACAAAGGAGAGAATGGGAAGTGAGAAGGGCCTTAGTTAGAGGGAACATCTTTGGTTCCATAACTAGTGCTTGTAGCCCAAGTTTATTTCTTCTAAGGGGTGTTCTTTGAATTCTCACTTTCTTTGTTTTCTTGTCTTTTTCTCTTCTTTGTTTTTTTTGTTTTTTATTTTTATACATGAGAACCACACCATGCAAAGACTTGTTATTTTTATTAGCTCAACTTGTGATAATTGGGTGATGTCAAAATGGCAAGAAAACTCAAGAAGAAACATCCAAGAACCCAAGAGAACGGCCAACACAAATGCATCAAGTTCCCTTGAAGTCACACCCTTTTCAATTCTTGAGTCCTTCCTTAGTTTGAGAAATGCCCAGTCATCGATTCGTTAATGTTCTTATTTAGAAAGGGATTGTACATTTCCAAGTCGAGAGAGAGCATAGAAACTGGTGGATGAATGGATGAACTGAACTCATTGCCTATCAAATCAAAAGAAACATACCTTAGTATTAACATTGTGACTTAAAGGTAAAAATCAAACATTAGCAATCAACATGAAAACAGTTCATACTATCATTCCGAACACTTATTGGGTGACAAACTTACAAGGTTGGTCACACACACACACACACACACACACACACGTAAAATGAAAAATATAACGATGATGTAAAAAAAACAAGAAAAGTTAAAGAAAGTTGTAAAAAAAAAACAAGAAAAGTTAAAGAAAGTTGTAAAAGAAAAAACAATAAAAGTTAAAGAAATTTGTAAAACAAAAAGGTGTAAGAAAAAAACATGTAAAATAAAAAATTAAAAGAACAGAGAGCCTCATATGGTTAGCATAGGTGGCCATCTCCCCCATGACTGAATTGTAAGGGAGAGATCTAAAATAATGAACGCCTATTTGAATTTCTAAGAAGTGTCCAACTTCTCCTAATTGATGATCTTAGACTAAGGGGTGGAAGCTGGCAACGCTCATATTCCAATGTGTCTATGCCTTCGTTGTTGGCATGGTTTGTTTCCTCAGTTCGTTCCATGCATATTTGGTTGCTCCTTCTAGTAGCTGTCAACCACAGGGTGTCTACTACTGGTTGTGTGGTTGCTACATAAAAGTATCTTTGTTTCAATGTTTCAAGGACACACCTGATGCATGGAGGCATTTCCTCCATGTCATCACCCGATGAATCATTGTATGTGATGCATGGAACTTTCCTCTTCTTGATCTTTCTATAAATATTTACCTTAGAGATTTCCAAGGAAAGATCGCGAATCCTAAGGCATGCGTTTACTATGCTTAGCCATGCCCTTCCCATTATAATTGGGAAGTCCTCTTCATTGTTGTTTACTTCAATCACCAGGAAGTCAGCTAGGTAGGACCAACCACACACAGTGGTAACGATGGCCTACAATAATCCCAAGGGAATGGTGATGGATTGGTCTACTAGCTCTAGTTGAATGTTGCTCTTTTTAAGTTGGGGCAAGTTCTAGGCATGATACATCTCTTGTGAAATTAAGTTGACTCTGGAACCTAAGTCAAGAAGAGCCCTATGTGGTTCATTTTTGATGACTTGAAGGTAGATTAAGGGACTCCTAGGGTTAGTTAGTTTCTTGGGAAGGTGGCCTACCTTGATCTAGTCAATTGTGGCATGCATTAACATAACTGTATGCATTGGACTGAAGGGTACTCCGAAGTGTTAGATGGTGGAGAAGTGTACATGGGCTGAACCGCTTGTTGTTGTGAGAGTTTGTCTAGGATTTTGGTTCTGAAGAAGGGTCTTATCTTTTTATAATTGTCAGAACCAGTATCAGGTTAAATATTTATAGCTCTTGCAGCGTGACATTGCTGCGGTTGAGTAGGAAGTTTCCCTTGCATTGTTAGATCAGGAGATGTTATGGGAACTACTGGTGGAAGAGGTGTGGATGGATTAGGAGGATGGTGTGGGTATGGAGTATCTCTTGGAGGAGAAGGAGTCCTTCTAAAGTACTCTTGAACTTGGTAGTAATGGTGGGAAGTTATGTGACCCATAGAGTCACTTGGAGAAATCAGCTGCTACACATAATATCCATATGGTTCTGGCTGTTGGTAAGGGTATTGATGTTTTAGTGGTGGCATCCCCCATGACTATGGGTATTGCCACTGCTAATGCTTTCTGATGGGTTGTGGTGGAGTTCCACTTGGATAATACATTAATGGTCGGTGGAACTGCCTTGGGTTACCTTGGGGATAAGGTAACCTTCAGGGTGTTTGCCGTTGGTTGAGTCTTGGGTTAAGTGCATACACCCCAGACTCCTGTATATGTGAGATGATTGGACAACATCCATTAGGATGGTCATAATGGTAGATCTCACATCCACCGTCATCGTCTGTGTCCGATTCCACAACCACATTGGAGTTAGTAATTTTCCGCTTACCCTCTTTATGTGCAGGGCCTAAATCTCTCCACTTTGTCTTTTCTTTGTCACTACTTTGTTCTACCTTAGAATCTTCTAAAATTTTTAAGGCAATTTTAATTTTAGAATTTAAGGAACTCCATACGTCATCTACCTTAGCCACTATTTCTGTTGTTAACTTTTGAATCGGCAAGGTTTTCCTGTTCACCAACTCTTCGATTGGTGACTCATCCTCTTCATCGCAAAATTTCACTCCCTTCTTTCGAAGAGAGGGATCACGGTTATATTCTTCTACACTTTCCCCTTTTTTGTAGCTCACCTTCTTCTTTTGCTACTTGCTCAAACAAGAGATGAACTTCATGGGCTCTAAGTTGTGATAGTTTCCCTTGGGCATAAGTCCCAAGGATTCTTCTAGTTTCATGCCTTAGCCCATCCACGATGTGGTGAAGTTGATCCTGCTGTGCGTATCCATGGCTTGGGCAATGATGTAACAATGTGTAGTAGCGGGCCATGGTAGCATCCAAGGGTTTGTGATTTCCTTGCTTCCATCCTTGGATTTTCTTATGCAAATTGGACACTCTGGAGTATGTTTGATACTTATCGTTGAAGAGTTCTAGCATCGTACTTCACCTCCTGATGGTCTCTAGTTCTAAGGACTGGTACCAGCTCTCTGCTTCCTTGATGAGTGTCCTAGGAAATAACTTAAGCTTTTGCCACTCGTTCTCTATATTCTGCAAGACACAAGCATTGTGGAATGCCTGTAAATGATGTTGCGGATCAGCGTTGTATCCCCCCTCAAAGCATGGGATGTTATTCATGTCTAAACGCCTGATCTGACTATCTTTTAAATGCCTTGTGAGAATTCTAACTGCCTCCATTATGTCAAGCATACTTTGGGTTGCAAGTAGGGGCTCATCATGATCATCTCTTTCATGATGCCTTTGATGTCTTCATTGTTCCCTACTTTCCCTTCGGTCATGCCCTTGTCCTCTCTCTCAACTTTCCCATCAAGGTCTCTCATTTTTCTTACTTTTATCCTCTTCGTTATGCTCTTCATGATTTCACCCATATGTGGAAGAAGAGGGTGAGTGATGAGATAAAGGAGAAGAAGAAGGAGAACCATCGCCATGACGATGTTTCCTACCTTCCCTTCGACTGCTACGGCCCCGACCGTGATGATGATCAAAGTGCCCATCCTTATCTTTTGTTGTTATTCCCTTTGTGAATAGTTGGTTTTCACAGGTATCAGAACTAGGGTTGTGTATCATTAAGTGTAAGCTATGATACCCAACCTCTGCATCATCATTAGGAGGGGGAACATCTCTTGATAGAGAACCCGTTGTGAGTGGTTCACCATCTCTAGTTTTGCTAAGGATGTGTGGACCTTTGCCCTTCAACAGTGTATGTTAGCTCTTCTGCCTTGAGTTCCTCATATGTTGTAAAGCTATGGGATGATAATCTCTTGTGTCAAAATCTTCCATAACGTATTCAACATAGAGCTGAGTCATGTTGATCTGTGCTAAGGCATGGAGGAGCATGTTTGAGACTGATCGATTTGGAGGTAACACTATGTTACCAAACAAATCTCTCCAGCACATCTATTCATCTTGATGGAGGATAAAAGTAAATTTAGGAACATACTCATCGGGATGAGTATAGACTATCCGGTATTGTTGAGGAACCGGCAGATTTAGGTTATGTGTTTTTGATTGCCGACTATTCTTTGTATGATCCTTAGGTGATGTGCTCTTGTGAGAAGAAGAAGAAGAAGACATGATGTCTTATAGGTGTGCTAATTTTACCATTATTTATTTTTATATTTGATTAACCCTAAGGTTCATTTAAGCTCCCAATGATGTAAATGATCTCTTATGTTCTACTTAGCGCACAAACACTTAGTCCCCAGCAACAGCGCCAATGATGAGTGGTGAGGTACCCCTACACTCAACCATACAAATACGAGCGTAGCACCTGCGATCCGGTTGAACTCCATAGACTAAATGCCTACACACCTCATGGAACACTTAAGGTTAACCATTCATTGTCTTCCCAGACTTACTTGTAGTTGTCACGGTGTATGGTTAAGTAAGTCCGAGGTATATGATTTTTATAGCTTTTTATGTTTTATCACCTATGATATTGAGTTGAAGGTTTGAGAAACTAATTGCTAACTCTAAATAATGACTAAGTCTAAATTACCTAGCATCAGCATCCATTCCCACTTACCGTACACACCCTGAACCGATGCAACCATGGCTACCAAACGCTAATCGTCACTAGGATTACCACACGTAACACATGTGCTTGAAGTGGTCATACTGAGGCACTTAACTAGGAGGAAAGGATTGAGAGAATCTAATCTAGCCTAAGTGCGATGAGTAGCCAATTCCTTGACTAACCATACACATCTTGGTGCACGACTACCACTAGGATTACCAAGCGTAGATCTTGGATATGCCACTAGGTTATCAAGTATTCACACTTAGTTGCTTGTAATCAAGTTGTACTCATTCCGCATTCTAGGAGAAAAGGGTGAGAGAGAAAACATTAAATAAATCCTATTCCATGCACTTCAAGGTTTATCAAAGAAGTTCATCTTTATTGCCATACACAACTTGTGTTCAGGTACAATGTTGCTCGAATAAAGATCCGTTCACTTTAGGACTCCTACTGTGGGCACATGGAAAATATTCTATCTTTGGAGTGATCAATCTACTAGAGTTTCCCTACTTCTAGACCTGGATGAGGACATAAGGGTGAGCTACCTCTTATTTATAGACTTGGCGGCAGACCACGATATTACGTACGCGATATCATAGGGGACAATGCAATATCGCGTACGTGATATCGCATGGGATGCAATATCGCTACTGCTGCGATATCGCGGCCTATGCGCTATCGTGTCTCATCACTTATAAAGTGGTATTTTGATCTTATAATTTGTCACAATTATGTCTTCATAATTTCATGAACTAATTTTAATATAATTCCATTGAAATTAAGAACTACTAATCATTTTATCTTTTCCTTGTACTGATGCTTGCATTTAAGCAAAATTGTTTTAATTAGTAACAAGGAAAGATGACCTTGAAATAAATGAAATGTCCATTTTCTATTTTGGCATAATTAATACTAATAGTAATTGTTAAACTTTTCTTATATGTTGACATTTTTTTCTATTCATAATGAAATGTTAGTGCCTCAAGATCTTTTACTTGGAGATGTATTTTTCTTAACTAATAGTTACATCATTCATAATCCATGACATTTATTCTTAGAATGTCTTGTCAAGCCTATTCGTATTACTTTTATTTATAACTTATATTATGTCATGAATATATTCTTTTTTATTGTTGTTCATAACTTATTTTATATTATGAACTCTTGTACATAGAATTATTATAGTTTCACACTTTATCTTATTTAAGTCTTCTTCAACTTAACTTTTTCCTTATATTATTTTTTATTTTCTAGTCACTTTTGGTATTTGGCTAATTTATTGTGAGTATCTTCTTCTTAACATGTTCTTTTTGGATAGCTTTTTACAATGCATGTCTTTCCCTGGTACTTATGATATGTCTTCTAGAAAGTTTTCCAGTTAGTTAGTCTTATGTGGGCTAGGCCTTTGTGGACTCCTTTAGTGATCAATAACTTGATCTATTATGGACTAATACCTCATTTGTAGCCTATCCTCCTTCATATTCATTTCCTTTACTCCATCATAACCTTTCCTATTATCTTCTCTTCCTTTTAAGAAACTAGACCAAATTACGAATGGCTCACCTTGAATCTTCTTTTATTATTTAGGAAATTGGATCCTTCTACATTTCTTCTATTTATAAGTAACTTGCTAACCTTTTGGTTTTGGTGCTTAGGTGCTTAGTATGACTCCTATGCTTCATAACATTTTCTAGCATTATTGCATGTTCCTACATGCTCCATTGGCATAATATATTTCACCTTCATAATCTTATAAATTATTGTGATTCGTAAACTCTTCTAACTTACTAACATTATTCTGAATATTATTCTAATGCCACTTCTTTACCTTAGTCTCTTTTCAAAATTATCTTTATTCTTCATCATTCTTCATATTCATACCTTCTTCATTATTGTTTCCATTGTTGTTCCATATTTTGTGAAGTGAGAACTTGAATTCTTTTATCTTTCCTAAGGATTTTCAACTCTTTATTAAACCATCATGACCATCCATAACGATTGATAGGTTAAGTTAATAAACTAATGATTGTACCTTAACTTAGGTGTATACTCTAATACTCCCTTTCAAGAATTGGTTTCTTAACTTAGTATTTCATGTTTACCAATTCATGAGTAGTCATAAGTTTTCCTTCTATCTTTAAATAGTAAGTTTTCTTTCTTAAGGACTTCATCAATTGTTCTTCTTTATCTACATCTTGCAATATTGGTCATGATTTCATCTTCTCTCCTTTAATTTTGATAGGATTAATTTCTCTATCAAATAATTTAATTTGTAATATTTCATCATGATTTTTTCTTAGAATTTAACCTTGCAAAGTTTAGAACTGATTATTATGATGAATTCTCATTCTTTACTATTTTCCTTTAAATTTGAGCCAATAATATGCACAAAATAAATTCTAAGGTAATTTACATAACCGAAATTCCTTTGTAGGAGCTTTTAATTCTTTCTCACAACCTTTTTAAGGGTCTACATAACCTTGATATAGGATTCCAAAATTCTAGTTAGTATCTTCTCACATCCTTTCAAAGCTAGGATCTACCCGTCACTCAAATGAAAGAATTCTCATTTATGTATAAACACATCATTTTACATTTCAATTTTGGTGTTCTAGAACCTTATTATATGATCTTCTTCTTTCAATTTCTTGCAAAATTTAGGACAATTCTCCTATGTTGTATTCTATTCTTTCCTTATTAAAGATGTGGGTCAATGTTTGTGATTTATGGTGAGACATTCACTTTTTCTATCATCATTTATATTCTTGAAACTAGAATTATTCCTTTGTCATTTTCTACCATAGATTTTTAAATAAATCTCTTGTCTTGGAATTTGTGCTAAAATTTGATCTAAAATGGAATCTTGATTAGGACTTATCATTTGATACTCATAATTTGGAGTTCCAAGAATGGCTATCAAAATATTAAGATAAGTTGTCTTCAAATGTCATCCTCATCTCAATGATTAATTTAAATTTGGCCACCTTTTATTGTTCTTCCTACTATTTTTAGAAAGAAACTACTAGTTGACAAATTCTTCCATCTTAATGCTTTAGTATTCATAGTAGATTTTCCTTCCTACAACTTGAATGATTATGAATCCTTTCTTGTTGTACACCTCATCAAGTAAGAAAATTATAAAGATTGATGCCTATGATTATAGTTTGTGGTCTCTAATTTTTGCATATTTAAATTAGTCAAATTCTTCCATGTTAATGCTTTAGTATTCATAGTACTTCTTCCATGTTACTTCTTTCTTGTTGTACACCTCATCAATTAAGAAAATTGTATAGATTGATGCTTGTGTTTTTAGGTTGTAGTCTCTAATTTTTGCAATGGTAGTTTGAATTTTCAATTATTTTGAAGCATTTTGTCCCCTAATTCATGTCTTTTTTGGACTTAGTTTCTAGAGGCTACTTCATATTTATTTTCTTAATATAGATTTTCTTACTCTTCTATGTTTTTACATAGGTACACCACTATTATCAAAAGCCATATTTACCATATCTTCATTCAATTTCTTTTCATCTTCTATTCCTTTGTAACTTTTTTAGAGACTTAGCTTTCTTGATTGAAGCTTTGTAGTATACACTCTTCTTACTTCTTTCTTTTATCCATTGTGAAATCCCTTGAATTTCATAATAAGTCGTAATCTCTCTTGTTGGATTTTATACAATGTTAAATTTTATTTTTATATGTTGACATTTCATTATGTTCATAATATATTGTTGATGCCTCAGTATCTTTTACATGGAGATGTACTTTTCTTGATTGATAGTAATACCATTCATAATTCATGAAATTTGATTTTATAATTTCTTTGCAATCCTTGTAGTGCTGCTTTTATTCATTACTTATAGTGTGTTATGAATATATTCTATTTGGTTATTTTTTGTAACCTTCATTGGATTACAAACTCTCGCATGTGGTCTTATCATAGTCTCACACTTTGCTTTGTTCAATTCTTTTTCAAGTTAACTTCTTGCTTATATTATTTTGTATCCTCTAATTACTCTTGGTATTTGGCTAACTCAGTATGAATCTCTACTTAATTTCATATTGTTTTTGACTACATCCTTACAATGCCTACCTTCGCTTATTACTTATGATAGTTTTGTTAAGAATTCTTTTGATTGATCAATCTTATGTGTGTTGGGCTTTTATGGACTCCAATGATCCATTGCTTGATTTGTTATGGACTACTACCTCATTTGTAGTTTTTTCTCTATTATAGTTACTTCATTTACTCCATCATAATCTTCTAGATGGTCTTCTCTTTCTTTTTAGGAATCTAGACTAGATTATGAATGGCTTACCTTAGATCCTCTTGTTATTTATGAAACTAGATTCCTTTTCATTTCTTTTGTTTATGAGTAACTTGATAACCTTTTAGTTTCTAGTGCTCAAATGCTCATTATGAATCTAATGATTTGTAATATCTTCAAGCATTGCTACATGCTCCTACTTTTTTCTTTAGCATAATACATTTCACCTTCATAATCTTATGAATTATTGTGGTTTGTAAAATCTTTTGATTTATGAACATTATTGTTGCTATTGTTCTAATATTACTTCTTTATCTTGGTCTCTTTCAAACTTGTCTTTATTATTCATCATTATTCATATTCATATCTTCTTCATTGGTGTTCCATATTTTATAAATTGAAAGCTTCTATTCTTTTATCCTTCATAAGGAGCTGTGACTCTTTACTGAATAATCATGATTGTTCATAACTTCTAATAGATTAAGTTAAGAAAGTAATCATTGTATCTTCACTTAGGAGTATCCTCTAACAATAATCAATAATTAATATTAACATATTAACAACTTATACATTATGTAATTGTAAACACATATAAATGAAAGCAATCATTAAAAAATATAATAGTTTATGATTTATAAAGTACATTCACTTGATATATTCTTATAATTTTTGTATAGCTCCAAGAATGTTCAAGATATCTCATATAATTTTTTCTTATTTTTGGCATCTTTCTTTATGATAATGATAATGGATTACCATTTTGGTTACTATCTATGTACTTAATTACAAAAACCTCACAATTGATCATGTTGCTTTGATAAGGTAATTCTATTTAAAATTTTTGTATTCATACATCCTTTTGAAAATGACTAGATAATTTCTTGATTATATATTTAACTTTAAATAATTTTAAAATCATATCTATACAACTAAAAATGAGTTTCTTACTTTTACAATGAATTGTAGCCCATTTCTTGTTGCTCTATATCAACCATTAATAGTATCTAATGATAGCAGTTAGTTCCCAATTTGATGCTCTATGAAAAGTACATAATTATGTTGTAGAATATCATTCCTCTACCATTTGATAGATATACCCTATAATTCCCAAATAAAGATTAGTTATTCATTTTAGATTTTTTTATTTTGCAATTATGTAGCAATTGAAAAACTAATGAATCAAATAAATAGTATGATCCACACACCCCATTCCTTAGTCGAATAACCTATGAATAGTACTTAGAGGTATTTTTGTATTATTTAATCTTTGATCATGGACTTAATAAGTTCTCTTCTTTAATAACTTCATCACCAAGATATAGAAAATCTACATTATTAGTTTATTTAAAATTACATTCTTGACAATTTTGCATTCACTCACAAAAAATGATACACGTTTTATCCATCCCTACTATTGTAGCAAAATTTAATGTATTTTCCTATTCTTGTGTATATAATGTTACTCAATAAGCAATTAATCAATATTACCTTAACAAAAAATGATATATTATTTATTCATTAAAAACTATTGTTAATTGTATCTATAGTTCTATCTATAATCTATTATTGCATTATTGAGCTATGTTGATATTAATTTATCATTTGGAATGGGATTTACATGTTACATGAAGAAAAATAAACTATAAAATAGTTAGACCATGTGGAATACATCATAGATCATCTATGCTATGATGTGATGCATGCTATCTATTTTCATTTCATTAATAGTAGGTATTTCTTTTAATTTGTTGCAAGGCCATTGTCAAAGTATAAATAATAGTTTCCTAAATTGTCTAATCTGAATTCTTTATCATAGCATAGTTGTACTATGATAGGATAGTTTACAACTTATTCTTTCTTAGTGTTGACTATCTACTTAGTCATTATTCTTTCCAATACCATGTGTTAGTTTCATAGGATAACGTTTTCAAGGTCACTACTGGTATAAATCTTTAATTTTCTACAAGTAAAAATGAATACTATTGAAATATCTATTTTAAAATTTTCATCATAGCTTGTACATTGTATGATTTGAATTTTTTCTTTATTGTACTTTATTAAAATGGCCTCTCTTAGAAGGATCTAATATTTTTTATATTGCACTAGAGTTATAATACTTATGCAAATTAGCAAAGCAAATTAAAATTCATAACTAACATAAAATAATAAATTCAAATTCTATAGATATATTTGAAAACTATATTTTCAAGGTTGAAAGCATGAAAGATAATTACAAAGCAGTATTAGATATTTACTTTCCACTTCTTTAACAACATCTTTTTCTTTTGTAATATCCTTTACCTACATTCCAAGGAATGAAGACAAAGTCAATGACTAAAATTCAAATGGTCATGCCTGTATAGGATTTACATTTAAATGAATATTTCTCTTAAGCTTATCTTTCTTTTTTTGGTATTTGCTATTGAACCTTGTCTCTACTATGAAATGTTGACATTGAACTGTCCTATTAAAATATTATATATTAAGATTACATATTTAGTATGACATACTCTTAATTGAAATGTATATTGATCCCTTATGTTCTAATGTACCTATGTTGTTAATGATTTTCCATCATCTCCTTTCTTGACATTTATCTTAGTTTTCTTCAAAGGTCATTCCTTTTTTTCTTGCTAACCTTCCTTCGAAACCATTTCACTAATTTTTTTATTATAAATTTTTAATATGATAAATAGATATCAAGAAAGTCTTTTATTATCTAAACTTTGATTCTTTCATAGTGCTTGATGACTTTTCAATAGTTGCTATAATAGATTCCTTTGTTTGTGTCACATTCTTCTCAATTGTTTCCTTAAATCTTTTTGAATGGAAATTTAATTAATTATAATTTATTTTGTTCATGCCCAATGAATATCATATTTCAAAATCATTTTTTGATAGCTATCTCTAATTTTATTAATTCAAGTATGACTTGTTCCAATTCCATTACTGTGAACTCTAAGGTATTAGCTATTCCTATTCCACCATATGTTATAAATTCAAGCACAGTAGTTGAATGTCATAGAGTACCTATTTATAAAACTTCAACAAAAAGAGCATATGATGTATTTATTAATTTATTCTATGACATAACCATCTTAGAATGACATTGTTAAGATCTTAACTTCTTTAAGGGTGCTTAGTTTGTAATGTCATACTCCAAAAGAACTTCTTTCCATAAGAAATCCTCAACATTAACCTTATCATAATCATCTTCCAATGCTTTCATTTTCTTCTTTCATAGATTTTAAAATGTGGATAGATTATCCTTTGGTATATAGAATACCCAAACAATATTAATTATTTCATACTATAGTATGATATGTAAAATTGTTTTGCATCATGAATATTGAAGCATATTTTTTATGTCTAGCCTATCTTCTTGATATACTTCCAAGGATTTCATTGGCTCTTCATTGTACATCTTCAATAGCCTCTATAGATTCACCACTTGTAATGCTATACATATTCAACTTTTTAACTAATCTTTATAATAACACAACTCCTTCATTTGCTTGAATCAATATTATTCAAGTGTTTCTATTTTTTTAGCTTAGGAAGTAGGTTCATTCCATAGTATTATAAAATATTTGTCATTGCTTTCTTAAAATGAAACGTATTATAATATCTTAGTATTGAGTGCATAATTTTTCTCTGAATTAAAATTGAAATCTTTCAACTCCTTATACCCAATAAATCATTTTAGAGATAGATAAATACTATTCATTAATTCATTTGTATGTTTGTAGCACTCAATCTATTCAATATCTTGTAAGATTTCTAAAATAGTTATACTAAATTTGAAAAAAACTAGAAGGTACATTTTTCTATTCTCATAGTAATAAATTTTTGCCATGCATAAGCTTGAATCTTTTGCAATTCTTTCTATGTAATTTTCATAAAAGCTATTCAATAGGTGTCCATGATTATCTAGGATGCTTATAATCAAAATCATCTTAAATGTTGTTGTTTGCTGAATAAGCTTGAATAGTGTCTCAAGAAAAAAGGGGGTGGGGTGTGGGTGTTGTTGGGATGTGTGTGTGTGTGTTGTCTTTGCTATTTGAATTTTTTAAAAATTAAGAATGTACAAAGGAATTTCCTTACCAACATTTGAAAGATCATCTCTAACTCTATAGAGATACAATCTTAAATATTGTGGTGATTGCTAATAGACAAAGAAAATATTTTTCAATCACTTTTAGTTCTACATTGGGGTAATCAAATGATCTTCTTCATAAATGCTAATACAAAATAGATTATGCTTGAAGACTTAGTAGTAGTTTTTGTTGCTTGATCTCAAGTCTTGAAAATAGTTTATTAATCATATCTTGATCAAGTTGATATTTTTCCTACACATTTATTGGTTGAAGATATCATGGCCTATCTAGATCATATTTTTTATAAAATGTGACTAACACCATCCTTAATGTATGAATATGTTTCAAATCATTGTAGTAATCATCCATTTTCTACATCGTAGTGATCTTATCCTTTTTATCTATGATGAATCATTAGTTGGCTAAGATATCATGGATGCTACATCACATATGTGTTGTAGCATCCCCATTGGTACATCTTAGTTGGTTGCTATGTCATAGATGTGATGTTGCATCTGTTAGATAAAGTCAAATTTTTTCCACCTACAATATTGTAGCACATGCTATGTCATCATAGATATGATATGACAGGATATGTGTAGCTTATAAATACAACACTTGGATGCATGGATCTACATAAGTTTTATTCCACGTTTAGGTAGATTCTTGCAATTTCATTTCATAGTTTTAGCGATAGAGTGAATGACCACAATGTGGTGTTGAGTAGTTGTATGAAATCTTTACTTGAATGAAGTGCACTTTGGCATAGCTCATTACTGGAAATAAAGATCAATATTTCTTTTCATCATGGCAACACCTACTTAGTTTTACTATTTTACTTAGCATAGTTTTTACTATTTTATTAGTTTAATCTTTTACATTTCCAAGTATTTTACTTCACTTGTTCATTAATAAAGGGGAATGATTATGACTAATTTCAAGTGGTTAAGTGTAATTGTTTGGTAATCCTAGTAGTATTATTGCTTGGTTTAACTAGTAGCATAACCCTTAGTAAATTAGTAATGGTTACATGAGCCCAAGATGTGTATGATAAGCTAGGACTAAATGCTCATTACTCTAGGATAGAGAAGATCTACATTATCATCATTACTTAGACTTAGGATTAAATTTTATTCCTGATTATATTTATCGCTAGGAGTAAAATAAGCCTAACAACATCAATTATTATATGCCTCACTCTAGACTAAACCATACGTGACAAAGCTACCATTAGTCCAAGTGGGAAGACAATATCGTTTAATCAATGCTAAACAATCTAGATGCCACAACTAGTCCCATCCATGGAATTTGACTAGATCATATGTGTACACTTGCAATTCATATGGTTAGGTGTAGGGGTACTCACCACTCATCATTCGTACCATTGTTGAGGATGGTGCTAGTTATCTAGAATAATTATATTATACATGATTGTTGTAAACATATTTATGATCTATCTTTTAGAAAAAATTAATATTTTAAGTCACACACATTATCAAACAAAACCATGTCCTCTTCACATAAGGCCAATAATGCATCATATGATGAAAACGCTAGTAAGAGAAATGATAGGATATATACTAAGGAAAACTAGAGTATACAACCATAAGAAAGGGTTTTCTATGCTCATTTAGATGCTTACTACACTCAAAGACTAAATTCAACTAATGTAGACAATCCTAGAGGAGATGGAGTAAGTCCTAAAACAAGGAGGACATTAAGGCCTAGGACCTCCTCCAAACCTAGAAGAGATAAATCAAGAGACCATAAAATGAGATATAGCGGCCATGGAAGTTCTTCCAGTTTCCCATCTTCCTCTTCCTCTTCCATATCTACTTCTAATGAAAATGAATGTAGGTATAGAAATAAGGATCAATATCAAGATAGGACTAGAAATAGACAAGATCATCAGTGTGAGCATGAATGAAACCATCATAATCAAACAACTAGAAATAGAAATTATTACCATGAAATGTCTAATGATGATGGGCCTTTGTCAGCTATTAGGATCATGGAAAAAATAATGGAGGTAGTTAGGATACCTCATGAGCATCAAGGGGAAAATCACATGAAAAGGCTTGATATGAATAACATTCCTAAATTTGTGGGAGGTTATAACTTTGATCCACAACATCACTTACGAGCCTTCCATGTTGTCTATGCCTTGCAAAACATCAAAAGTGAGTAGCAAAAGCTTAATCTCTTTCCTAGGACACTAGTTGACAAAGATAAAATTTGGTATAGATCATTGGATCCATTGATGGTCCACAATGCTAGAGCTCTTCAACAAGAAATACTAAACCCATGCTAAAGTGTTCAACCTAAGAAAAAAAATCCAAGGATGAAAGCAAGAAAAACATGAATCGTTGGATGTGGCCTTGGATAGATACTATTCATTGCTACATAGATGCCCATGCCATGATTTCTTTCAAAAAGAGCAATGTTTTCACTTCATGGATGGGCTTCATAATCAAATGAGGGAGACCCTTGAAATCTATGCCCAAGGTTAGTTATTTGAATTGAAATACCATCAGATATAAAGGCTAGTTGAGTAGGTGGAAAAAGAAGTAGAAGGGCTATGTAAATGAGAGAATGCAAAGGAATATAATTGGGATCCAAGTCTTTAAAATAAGTGGGTCCATATCTATGATGAGGAAAAAGAAGCAGCTCTTGATGAGGTGATTTCACAACAAACCTTGCCAATACAAAATTCTATCACTGAACTTGAAGCTAGGATAGATAAGATATGGGAGTTGATAAATGACAAAGTTATGACCTACATGAAAATCATAGAGGAGAGGATAATGTAAAAAGGATTGAGTGATCAAAACAAGAAGAGGAAAAAGAACAAAGAAACATGTAGGAACACTTATTGGCAAAAAGGAAAAATAGTTGTAGTAGAAGAGGCTATAAACTCAACCATAGAATAGGATGATGGATGTGAAATTTGCTGATATGACCATCCAAAAGGCTATTACCCAATTATGTTACATCTACAAGAGTTTTTGGCTTTTGCATTGAATCCCAAGTTTGTACAAAAGTAAATGCCTAGGAAATTACCTTGCAAGGTAATTCTAGATAGTCCTACAACCAATTGTACTATTCTAGTGGGACTTCTTATCAACCTCAAAACTACTATCACTTATAATGGTAAAATCCATAGTCATGGGGGATGCTATCAATAAACTAGCAATACCCTTATTGCTAACTGGATTCATATGACTACTATGTTCAACAACCTGTTTTTGCAAATGGTTCTACTTCCTTTACCTTAAATCACTACTATGACTCTATTGAATATCATCAACCTACAACATATCTTGTGGGATCACCATCTTAAACCTCTTATCCTCCATGACATCCTCAATATTCTCATACTTTCCTCCACCATAAGTCACCACCAATAACATAGGAAGCATTAGCACCACAACATCAATGGAAGAATGTCATTCATGCTGCAAATGTACACATAAAGGATAATGCTAGTAGATCTCAACCATAGTCTCAAAAACATCCTTTCTTTAGGATAGTTTCCACACATGAGCACAAAACTTGTAGACCTACTAGCTCATCAAAACCAGCACAAGGCTAATTGGGTGCAACATTGTTCCTCACCAAAATAATGTCTTTCTATCCTATGCAAGGGCCAACATCCATTACCACTCTAGTGAAAAACATAATAGATGAACCTATCATTGTGGAGAGACATGCAATTCCATGAATTACTATTGAAAAAGAAGGATGTAGTTATGGACCAACCTTCTAGAATGTCAACACAGTCATTACACAAGTCCACAACAAATGTGAAAAACACATGTATGCACAAGAGAGGGAAGGGGTCACTAAACCAAAAGAAACTTAGTGGCCAACAACTAAGAACCTTCAGTTATCCAAAACATGCATGGAACAATCTAAACCACTTATTAATTCCCATTCTAAGAAAATGATCCCAACTAAGAATTTATAAATGGAAATACTAAATCACAATCATACTTCAAAAAAAAGAGGAACTAAGGACTTATATGATAAAAATTTAATTACCATCATAGTTATATGGGATGATAATAGAAAAACTAAATCACAAAGGATGATAAGTATGAAACCTCAAGTGTATGATCTAGGGGAACTAGGATGCATTTTCCAAACACTTGCCCATGAGTTCAGTCATGGAGGAGATGCCTTATCTTAATTCAGTAATTAATAAGTGTTTTTCAATTTTTTGTCTTACAATTCTTTTTAGTTTCTAATTTCATGATATACTTTTTCACATTTCTTAATACATTTTCCCATTTTTATAATTTTCAATTTCTTAATTCTTTAACATCTTCCTATTCTTAGATGATTTTTCATTGTTTTAACATTTTTCATTGTTTTCATCTTTTGTCACTCTTACTATCTTTTTCATACTCTATTTTCATTTTCTTTGTACATATTATTGATTATTAATAAAACACACTAAGAATAAGGCAAGATGGAAGATTTCTCTATGTTATCAAGTCATAAGGAATTGATTATTTGTATAGTGACACCACAACATTCATACCCATTACATTAATAAGAGATTCTTACCATGGCCAAAATGATATTCTTTCCATTATAAAACCAAGAATAAAATTGTGATCATTATGCCTAGAACAAAAAGTGAAAAACCTAGTAGGAATGAAAAGGGTGTGACATCAAGGGGATTTCTAAATTCTCTTGGATTACTACTATGAGTTCTATCCCATTACTTAGGCTATATTATATCCTTGTAGATCTAATGAAAAATGGAAGTAAGAGTACACTCAGTGTTGCCTTACCATGTCATTAGAAAGACATGTTACCCATGCCTAAAGGTAGGTGGATTCTTAGGAATCTAAAAAAATAAAATGTGAAATGAATAAATTCCTCCCTTGGATAATATGCCAAGTGGTAATACCCTTTGCAATAGTGGTAGCCTTATGGTTGTAAATCAAAGGAATGAAAGAATACGATCTCACTAGTGTGACATCCCATCCCTAGATATCATGGAAAACATCAAATATATGTTATATTAGACATTATGCATAAGAAAATAATATATATATCAAATGTCAAATATATGTAACATTCAACATTATGCATAGAAAAAATAATAGAGAAAGTGAAGAAAGAGAAAGAAAATAATGCCTTATCGATATAGAATAGTGTATTTGGATCATGCTCTAAGAGTGTTCCTTAATGTTTTCTTCCTTTAGCATCTATCCCTAAGAGGGAATCCAACACTGCCACCATCTTTAGGCCTATAACTCAACTAGAAGGGTTGGCCAGACCACTTCCTGTTTTGCTTCACCTAGCTCCCATGACTTGCCTATACTGGCTTCGCCACTTCATGACTAGCATGACCTCTAAGTTTGGGTATAAATGCATTAGGTCAAACCCCCAAAGGTGACCTCAAGAGACATGTCTATTATTACCATGTGCTCTTTTGGATCTTAATTACAACTTCCCTTTTGGGTCTCATTAAGATAATGATAACACATGTTATGAAAAGACACCATCTTCATTAGGTAGCAGCATCATTTGGGAATGGAGATGTGATAACTAGAAGGTCATTTGGACTTGGTTTGAATCATGGAAGGACTAATGATTACTCTAACCTTTAATAACACATAAGGATTCATTATGCCTATGGTATGATACTTCACATCCCAAGTTCAACAATCCTTTTTCTAGTCCATCTCACCTCATTGTATATTTAATCATAAATTTTTGTCTGGTACAATATAGCATTATTTTTTCAATATAGTGATAGTAACATGTGTGTTTTGCTAAATAGGTACATTTTATATTCAACTCCTTGAGTGCCTAAGGACACTTTGGGCATGGTTATATAAGGGCACTAAGGGTTGGAGCCTACTTTGGGGAGGATCTACTTGTATAACTCTTGTATTTTATACTAGTTAAGTAATTCCACATCATCTTGTGCCTTCCAAGATCATCCAAGATCTAATAAATACTTTCTATAATCCCTAATACTTTGTCCATACATCAAAAATTTATTACCCATCTCTTATCCATACAATAATCTTTCACTACCCAAGATTTCCTCTTCAGGAACTTTGAATGCCAAATTTTTGAAAATTATGCATCATTAATGACCATGAACTCTAGATAAACTTTACATCTTCCAAATATTCCATTTGACTCATTTTTTCCATGAAAAATCAAGGAAAAATTTGAAATTCTTAATGATGATATCATAGCTATGGTGTTGTAGGCATCTACAATGTTGTAGCTATGATGTTGTAGGAATCTACAATGTCATGCATATAAAAATAGTATATACACAGAATTTATTGAAATTTTTCACTTTCTAATTTTGAAACAATAGAGTTTTTGTAGTTTTTTTTAAGAACTTTTGCACACTAGCTTCCAAAGGCCATAACTTTGTCCTCATAGCTTCAATTTCCAAAATTCTTAAATCCTATTGATCTAAGAGCACTCAACTTAGTTATTGCCGGGGGCGGGGGGTTTGTGCGGGGTGGTGCGGCATGTGTGGAGGGGTGTGGAGGGGGAGTGGGGGAGGTGAGGCAAAGGGCGTTCATTGCATGATATAAGCACAAATTTGAAATTTTAAGTCCAAAATTCTTAATGCAAAAAGTGAAAATATAAGCCGAAAATTCTTAATGTTGGAAGAAACTATAAAGGGTAAGTACAAAGAAATAATAAGAATCTTAAAGTTAATCAATAAAAATAAGGCCATAAAGATTTATATAATACTCCTAATAGACCATATCAATTATCTTAGGCCATAATAAGCAAGGAAAATGATAGAAGACCATAAGTAACTAAAAGATATAACACCTAAGGGGTTCCTTTTTACAAATTTTTCTAACTCTGTAATCATAATATGATAAGAACTCAATCTAACCAATGGTATGAGTAAGGTAAAGAGCTATTAAGAATTAGTGTAAATATTCTAATAATCTCATATCCTTATTAATTGTATATGGCCCCAAAGAGACCACCAGAAGAAGAACCTTCACAACCTAGAAGTTGCAAAGACACAACTCCAAGCATCTTCATTATGGTCACAATAATAGACAATGGAGAATGAAACTTAGGAAAAATGTAACAATTTTGATGAAATAAAGAGGCCAATGCAATAGTTAAAATAAAAGGAGTCTCTATTCCATGCTTAGTAGAGAGGACATATGGAAAAAGAAGACAAGGATAGAAGTGGAGAAACTTTCCAAAAGCTTGACAAAAAAGGGAAGAAGTCGATGGAAGAGCCATCACTACCTAAAATACGAACTACATTGAGCCACTTCAAATTTTATTTTTATTTTGTCATGTAACTATGTCATTTTAGTATGCAAAATTTTAGCACTCAAATTCAGTTAGTAGTTAGTGTTAAACAATAATCTCATACCTTCCCAATTTTGTAAAGAATGCTTGGTCTTATCCTGTTAACTCGAGGATGAGGTTTTTTGTCAGTTTTGGAGGTATGATGAATCATCAATTGGCTAAGATATCGTAGATGCTACATCATATCTATGTTGTAGCATTCCTAACGGTGCATCTCAATTGGTTGCAATGTTGCATCTACAATGTCATAGATGCGATGTTGCATTTGTTTGATAAACTTAATTTTTATCCACCAACGATCTTATTGTATCTCTGATGTCATATATCTAATATCATGGCACATGCTATGTCATCATAGATATGATATCATGGGATGTGTGTAGCCTATAAATACAATACTTGAGTGTATGGATCAATATAAGTTTCATTCCATGCTTAGGTAGATTCTTGTAGTTTCATTTTTTAGTATTAACAATAGAGTAAATGCCCACAGTGTGGTGTTGAGCAGTTGTATATAATCTTTATTTGAGTGAAGTGTACTTGGGCATAGTTCATGACTAAAAATAAAGATTGAGATTGCTTTTCATCATTGTAGCATCCACTTAGTTTTACTATTTTACTTAGCATAGTCTTTACTATTTTTTATTTTAATCATTTACATTTCCAAGTATTTTATTTTACTTCATCATTACATTAGTCACTTTGTTATTTATTTATTTGTTTATTTATTTAATGTTATTTACTATTTTCTCTCTCTCACCCTTAAACTCCTAGAACATGGGATGAGTACGACTTGATTACGAGCATTTAAGTGTGACTACTTGGTAACCCAGTGGCGTATCTAGGATCTACGCTTGGTAACCCAGTGGCGTATCTGAGATTTGCACTTGGTAATCCCAATGGCGTACCTAGGATCTACACTTGGTAATCCCAGTGGTAGTTGTTCACGAGGTCAAGATGTGTATGGTTAATCAAGGAATTGGTTGCTTGTCGCACTTAGGCTAGATTAGATTCTCTTACCTTTTTCCTCCTAGCTTAGCTTAGTTAATATTATTTTCCACTACCTTCAGGAGTAGCATAAATTAGGAAACACATCATACACCTCATCTGGACTAAAACATAGATGACAAATATACAATACTAGTCCAGGTGGGAAGACAATGAACTACAACCTAAGGATAACTATCTAGGTGCCACAACTAGTCCGTTTGCGGAGTTCGATCGGATCGTGTGTGCTATGCTCATTTTGTATGGTTGAGTGTAGGGGTACCTCGCCACTCATCATTGGCACCGTTGCCAGGGATGGTGCTAGTTATCTAGATTAGTTATATCATACAAGGTCGTTGTAAAGAACTTAACGATATATCTCTTTAAAAAATAAGTAATTATAAAAAGTCACATAAATTCACACACAACAATGCCTCTCCTACAAGAGCACGATAATGCCACAATGAGTGAGGAAGTTCATCGGAGAACCAATGAACTATATGACGATGAAGATTGGAGTATACAACCTGAAGTAGGGGTTTCTTATAAAAATGAACAAAAATAATGTCATCGCAACACACGAAGACATAACTTCCCCGATGACGATGAACCCCCATTGGCCACTACAAGCTTAACACAAATACAAGAGGCTGTTCGAATCTCATGTAGGCATCGTAAAGAGAGCCGACTACCCAGGCACGATTTAAATAACTTTCCAAAATTTTCAGGAGGCTATGACTTAGATCCGCATCAACATTTACTAGCCTTCTACGATGCCTGCACATGGAATAACATTGATAATGGTTGGTAGAAACTTAAGGTCTTTCCTATGACACTCGTTGACCAAGCTAAAGTATGGTATAGATCGTTAAAACCAAATTCAATATGATGCTAGTCAACAATGGTAGAAGTCTTTAATGAAAAATATCAAACCTACGCAAGAGTGTCAGCCTTGAGGAAACAAATCCAAGGATGGAAACAAGCAAAACATGAACCCTTGGACATGGCCTTAGAAAAATATTATGCATTGTTAAATAACTGTCCAGGCCATGGGTTTTCTGAGGAAAGGCTAGCATACCATATTATCGATGGGCTACATAATGAAACAAGAGGGACCTTAGGAACGTATGCCCAAGGTCAACTATATGAACTATGAACCCATCAAATCCAAGAGCTTATTAAGTGGGTAGCAAAAGAAGAAGGAGAATTAGCTATATGGGAGAGTGTTGAAAAACATCAATAGGACCAAAATTTCAACTAACAAAGGTCCATGATCATAAAAAGGAGAAATCAACAAAGCTCAAGGTGGAAACATCATCTTTGCCAATACAACAATCGTTAGAAGAAGCTGAGGCAAAGATCAATAAGATGTTGGAATGGATGAATCAAAAGTGTGGAGAATATATCAACATCATTGGAGATAGAGTTTTGACAACCCAAGAAGCAGGAAAAATTAGTAGACATTCAAAGAAAAAGACTAAAGGGAATAAGTGCTCAATTGCTAATCCTACATATGAATGCAACATATGCCTATACGATCACCCCAAGGACCAATGCCCAATATTGTTACATCTACATGAGCATTGGGGAAACACATTACATCCAGAGTTTGTATAGAGATACTGTGTTCGATCACAGTGGCAAAAATCCTAGTCATGGGGGAATCCACCCTTAGATTGGATGCACCCTTCATATTATTTGAATCCAAATGCTTATCACGTTCAACGCCCTGTTTCTCCATTTGGGCCAACATACTCTATCTCACCACAATACTATTCTCCACAATATTATCAACCCATGCCTCCAACACAACCACCACCTTGTGCACTTTACATGCCTCCTAACTTTCAACATTCTCATCCTTTCCCTCCTTCCACAATGCCACCAAGACAACACAATTTGTTTGTACCACAACAACAACCCGTGAACAACACTTGTGCTACCACTACTAACAGTAGTGAAAAGCCTTCTCAAAATCAAAGGTGTCCTTTCTTTAAACATGGCCGTAGGAAGGGACAACACAATTTTGAGGCCACTGCACCTTCCAACCTAGCACAAGTCCAACACTGTGGTGCACCCTTACCTTCAAACCCAATGCCTCATGTAACTTCATCAGGGCCACCAACTAACGCTCCAACAACCATAAGGCCCAATGAACACAACCATGGGAGCCATCATCCTAATCGTTGCATACCATCTAAAGGTCACCAACATCATAGTGGGTCAACTTGTTATCCGGGAGCTACATCGTATGAAGTGCCCCACTATGCGTATTATGAAGTGTGTGAAATCCAAGGTGATAAGTATGGACCAGTTCCAATATTTCCAACATGAAAGAATCCTTATTTTCCATTTATTAATCCTTTTGATACTCAACTGTTTAGTTATGGGGGATATCCCCCATTTCAATAACAAGCAGGATTAATAAATATTTTTCATTTTTTTTATTTTTCAACTTTTTTTTTGTTTCCAGTTTTTCATTTTTCAAATTTTTGTTTTATCTTTTTTGTGTGTTTGTGTGTTTTTCTTTTTACGATTTTGTAAGTAATCTCGTCTACGAATAAAACACTCATGTGGATCATTGGTTGAGGTGTGTTTTATGTTATTAAGTCATGAGTAATCAATTATTTGGAATAGTGATCCCATTACACCCACTCATCCACTCTATAAATAAGAGGTTCTGTTCGAGTGTATAGTGATATTTTTGAAATTTATAAACTTAAAATTAATTTTGTGTTCATTGTACCTAGAATGAAGAAGGATGGACCAAGAGGGAATGATTAGGGAGTGACATCAAGGGGACTTGTGGATTCTCTTTGGTNATGCCTGAAGGTTGGCGGCTTCTCTAGATTCAGTAAAGTGAAAAGAAAGAAAAAAGGAAAAGAAAAGAAAAGTGCCACAAAACAAAATTCACTCCTCCCTTGCATAAAATGCCAAGTGATCGTACACCTTGTTGTTATGGTACTCTCATAGTTGTTCATCATGGGATGAAACAATGCAATGTCACTGATTAGAGGAATGGACTTGGTCCTGATTTTAGAATGATGGGTTAATGACATCTTAATTATGCTTTTCACGTAGGATTCACTGTGTCCTTGGTCAGTTACCTTATGTCCCGATCTCTATGATCCCTTTCTATAGTTTGTCTCATCTCACTGTTCGTGTAATTGTCGCTCGTGTCCCATGTAACATAGAATTTTCATCTCATTTCGGTGATATTTACATGCATGTGTTTTGTGGAGTTAGTGCGGATTACATTTAACC
>MNCI01017655.1:840190-871739 GCA_015680685.1 Gnetum montanum
CACTTGTGTAATCTTCACTTAGGACATAGCTTACACACACAATTTCTTACCCTCAGCTTAATTTTTCATAATTTTCTTTCCCTATTATTATCCCTCTACATTTTAACATTCCAATGTACCATTACATTCCCTTTTCTTCATAACCGCCAAATTTTTAATTGCTAAATTCACATCATTATCATTAGGAGTGCCTCTTGAATTAATGAAATTATCCTAGGATATCTTAATACTTGCCCATGTCCTCAATTTGCACCATTAATTGCAAGAAAATAATTACAAATTCAGTGTTTTTCATGTGTCCCACATCACTGGGTACGGGATATCGCGTACGTGATATCACGTCCCACGTGATATCGCGTACGTGATGTACCATATGTAATATCACGTCCTATTTTCCTATAAGTAGGACACCTCCATTGTAACACTTAGTAACATTTTGCCATTTACGCGGGGGGAATTTTTAAAATTTTTCTCTACAACTTGCAATTGTGTGACCCTTGCTTTTTCACTCATATCTCGCTCACTGGTGCTCCGATTTTAATTCTGTTTGAACCTTCTTGAACCTGGAGTGTTCAGTTTAGTCGTGGGGAAGAGACACTTGTTGAAAAGTGCCTAAATTTTTTGAAATTTATTATCATCCAAAGGACATAAATTAGGGTAATTAACACTAACACTTAGAAAAATTGTTCCAAAAATCATATGACCTTAGGTACACCGGGAGATTAAAATGAAACCCACCTAAGTAATAGGATCCATTATTATAATTTTCAGGCATGATCACACAATAACATAAGATCTTTAATTAAAGGCATGTAGTAAGGTATAACTTGACTTTGAAAACAACCTTACTAACATTTGGCCCGTGTGATTGCATATGGCCCTGAAATGTACACAATAGGAGGGTCTTGTGCAAGGTGGAGCAAAACAACCTCAGAGAGGTGGAAGATAGGTCCCTACCGGACAACATGCAAAATAGGAGGTGTAATCATTCAGCATCCATCAAGAAGAACCTCCTACCAGATGGTTTGGGCAGGTAGAAAGAGGAGCTGCTATTGTGCCTGAATCGGGACAACAACTCACGTTGCCTTCAGAGTGTGTTCAAGCTATCCATGAGAAGTCCACATTCGCTGTTGTGATTGTGGAGCTAAACATCGAATCTTTTGTAGAGTTCGCTCCAGAGGCTATTAGAGATTACCTCAAGGGATCTCCCTTATGGCCTGTCCTCTATGAGTGCTGTGCCTGGTACTTAGGTAAAACATACTTGTTCTGGCACAATAAGGAGCAAGGCACCATGGTTAACATTTGTGGTGTAGATTTTTGGTGCAGGTAATTTCAAAAGTGTTAAACCTTCCGAATTTAGGCCCCCATGTTGCTCGGTTATCTACCCGATTGGACCCTGATGTGCAAAAGGATTGGTTAGAGAAGGCTTATGGTAGAGATAAAGCTTTTGATGAGATGACAATGGAATAGCGGGTTTATTTTAAAATTGGAACCTATCACCTCTTCCCCACAAAAGGTTTGAAAAAAATATCTATGTATGCAACAAGGGGATGTGTAGTGTTGATGGGAAAGGCTAACGCTAACCTCCCCCATCTATATTTGACGGAGATCCTAAGGCAATTTGAAGAACAGTAGTCAGGGAAGATGGTACTGCCTTTTCCCTACCTTATCAAGAAACTGTGCCGACAGGCTGGTATTCGAGGATACACAAATGACGTCCTCCAAAAGGCCCAAAATGCTTCTTATGCTAAGTTATTAAAGGCGCCAGCTCCAAGAAAGAGCACTGGCAAAGAGCTAAGACCAGATGAAGAAGAAGAACAGATGACTGGATCACCTGAAACTCAACTTGCAGGACCCAATCAGCCTCCAGCCATAGGTCCCAGCCAAAAACAAGAAGCAGGACCCAGCATAGGCTAGGATCAGCCACCGCTGTTGCAAGACTACAGATCGTTGATGAGCCATCTTAGGACCATTGCCGAGACAGTTAGTTGGGGAAGTCGTGATGATGAAAACCTCTTCCACATCATCGATGATGCTGACTAGCCTACTAGTTTATTAGATTGCACAAGGGGTGAATTATCCATCCAAACAGGAGGAGGGGAAAGCAGATGGTCACAACAGATCTCTGGAAATGCAGCATCTTTTCAAGTGTAGTTAGAGACTGGTGAAGGGGCCACTATGGTGGTCATGCAACACCAGGATGCTGCGGGAGCTACTGAAGTGGTCGCTAACCATATCAAAGAATCTTTCAATGTGCCTGTTGTGCCACCAGTAGATCTTTCAGGAGCATGGGATGCTCAAACTCTTGTCGGAACCTCAATGACTCCTGCGGAACATGAGGATGCACTAGATCGATTGCTACAAACAAGGCAAGTTCTTACATCCCTGTTTGACATCCCTCAAGATGTCACAACAATTCAATTAGATCTCATTTCCACCAAGGGGAAGCTGGTCATATCTGAAGTAAGGGTAGAGCATGATGAAGCTGAAGTGTAGAAACTACAAGAGTAGCTCGTAGCCTTACAAGTAGCATAGCGGGATCCTTTACAATTTGTTCCTGTAGACCAGCTGGAAAATTTTAGAACTGAGCAATTAACAAAGCTAATTGCAGAAAATAAGAAGGTTGCAGAAGAAAAGGAGACAGCCACTTGGGATGCCTCCGTAGCACAAGCGCAAACTCATGTGCATCTTAAGGTACTCAAGGCCTTGGAAGAAGAGAATAAGCAATTGGTTGTAGATAACCTTTGGTTGACTTTTGTGGAGAAACAACAGAATTTTCTCGATGACCACTTTCATTAGTTACGAGAACAGTTCATTTGGGTCAATTGAGATGTAAGCCATTTAGCCAGAGAAAATTGAATCCTCTCAATGGAGGAGGTACGCGATGTTCACCAAAAATTAGCCATCGAGATAAGTGTGTGGTAGAATGAGGCTAAACGACATGAGAAGTTGAAGGAGCATTTTCGTGATCAGGTGGGAATGTACAAGAAAATCCTAGAGAAGGACATCCATATAGCCAAGGCTTAAACCAACAACATCAGTGCTCAACATACTGATTGGAGGGCCATATTGGACACTTACGTCTTCGTCCACCAAGAGGAAGTTAAGAACCGAGACCTGCAGATCCAAGACTTGACCAAATACATGGAGTTGGCAAACCTTAGATATGCCAACCTGGCCATGTTAATAGCAGGATGCCTGAGGTCAGAGCTCGAGCAGCAGGTAGCTTCCACCCACATAAAATATGAAGTAGAATTTGCAGAGCGTAAGAAGCTGGCTGAGAAACTAGATGTTGCAAATTCTAAACTTATGGTGGTAAAAGAAAGCTACCAAGGATATAAAGATGTTGCAACCAACTTGGATCAATGGCTAACAGAGCTTCACGAATACAAAGATAAAGTTAGAGCCTATGAAGAGGAAAGACGGGTGTTCGTGGCATGGTATGTCAAAGCTAATTAGATGTTCCCGAAACTACCCTATCCATGGGAAGTGCCAACTCCGTCAAACATCAGAACATTAGCATGGATGGAAAAAGACCCTCGAACTAAATAGGAGAAGCTCTAGGCCATTCTTTAGCATCATCAACCTTCAAAGCTTGGAGCATGTGACAAAGGGAAAGCACCCATGGAGGAGCCACCACCACCAGGAACTACATGAGTTCCATTTTTTTTAGTGTAGCATTTTTTCTGTGTTGTGTCTTTCCACACTGTGGGATCCTTTCCTTTTTTGTTTTTCCAGTTAATAATTCCATACCTATCCACTATGTAATCAATGAAGCTTGTTCTCCTTGTAACTCAAGGATGAGTTTTTATTCAATCGTGGGGGTATGATGAGACGCGATTTGCATAGGCCACGATATCACGTCCGCCACGATATCGCATCCCCCATGATATCGTGTACGCGATATCGCAGTTTGTCGCCATATCTATAAATAAGAAACGACTCTCCCTTGTACAGGAATTAGGAGTTATAAGTAGAAAAGCTCTGGCAGTTTGATCCCTCCAGAGTTAGATTATTTTTCTGTGTTTGCCTGCAGTGTGGTGAATGTAATTGTACGGTGTCTCTATTCGAGTGTGACGTACTTGGACATGCACATGATTAGCAATAAAGATGAGATTACTTCATCATTGTAGTAGTCACTTTGTTATTTATTATTTGTTTATTTATTTAATGTTATTTACTGTTTTCACTCTCTCACCCTTAAACTCCTAGAACGCGAAACAAGTACAACTTGATTACGAGCATTTAAGTGTGACTGCTTGGTAACCCAGTGGCGTATCTAGGATCTATGCTTGGTAACCCAATGGCGTATCTGGGATCTACGCTTTGTAATCCTAGTGGCATACCTAGGATCTACACTTGGTAATCCCAGTGGTAGTCATGCACGAGGTCCAAGATGTGTATGGTTGATCAAGGAATCGGTTGCTCGTCATACTTAGGCTAGATTAGATTCTCTTATCCTTTTCCTCCTAGCTTAGCTTAGTTAATATTATTTTCCACTACCTTCAGGAGTAGCATAGATTAGGAAATACATCATACACCTCATTTGGACTAAACCATACGTGACAAATATACAATACTAGTCTAGGTGGGAAGACATTGAACTGCGACCTAAGGATAATTGTCTAGGTGCCACAACTAGTTCATCTGCGGAGTTCGACCGGATCGTGTGTGCTACGCTCGTTTCATATGGTTGAGTGTAGGGGTACCTTGCCACTCATTAGACATCAATAAGAGCCTTTGATGATAGAATTTTAGTTGACCTACATGTCAAATTAAACTTAGTTAAGTTATTGAATTATAATTAGAATTTCATTTTGAATGTTTTTTTAAATGTTACCTCTCTTCAAAACATTGACAAATAAGTGTGTTGATATATTTCCTTTGTGGTAACTTCTTTGCTACCTAAATTGTATGTTGGCCATCAAGAATTCAAAAGCCTACCTTTTCATCTTGAAGCTTAGTGACTATTTTTACATTGAATTTCTTGTTAGTGGTAATATCCATGGACATTAGAATACAATATTTTAACCTTGTAGTTATATTCTTCATGAAGTTTTTGATGAGGCTATTAACATAAGATAGATTTAATAAGCAAATATGAAATTTGTTTGGGGCTGAGATGCATTAGTTGATATTTATCTTTATTAGTTATTTAGTAAAAGGTATAAAATATTAGTTTAATGTAGCTATTACATTGTATATCTTGTTGGAAAATTTTGTTACCTTATTCTTTTTATTTTTTTGGCTCCTTAACATTGATAATAGGTGATGAGTAGTGAGGTATCCCTACACCCAACTATACGAATCACGGGCATTCACATGCCACTTGGTCGAATTCCATAGACTGGAAGCACTTGCATACACCAAACTCTAGCTAGCAAAACCTTGTGTTAGAATGGTCATTGTCTTCCCAACCTCACTTGTCATGTTCTAATGTGATGGTTAAGTGAGATTGAGGCAAATGATTTTTATGGATTTTCTCTTTATCTTCTAGAGTCTAATTCTTGAAAGGAAATGCAAGAAATTGAATATTGCATAATCTATAATTGTCCTATTCTATCTCTTAACTTTCCCTAGCATAAGCATCAAATCCCATCTTCCATGCATGTCTTGAGCATCCCCTAACCACTACTGGGTTACCATATGTTAAGTGTCACTAGGTTGCCAAGTGTTGGGTTTACGTTTGAGATAGTTGTACTTATGGTTTTTGAAAGATATAAAAGAGTGATGATGATTAAAGTGATAACAATGAAAACTTAAGGAATTATAATGCATAGAAATATTAAACTATTAAATACTTAAATGACTAAATCCAATTATTTCAAGAAATTCTTAAAAAGATCATCTTTATTGTCGGTCACACCAATGGGCTTAGGTACATCAGTGCTTGAATAAAGAGCTAGACACCTTTCTCACACCTGCTGCAGGCACTTGGAAAATATTCTAACTCTCGTGGGAACAAACTTCAAGAGCTTTACTACAACTACTCAAAAAGATGCCTAAGTGTGGTGGAAGCACACTTATTTATAGGCTAGAATAGACGCTGCATAAACGAGGCCATGTAGATGCATGGATAGATGCATCGATGGGCCCACATCAATGTGGCTGCTTATATGGGGCTTTGTATACATGGCTCAATCGATGCATCGACTATTGAGCACTTCATCATACCCCCACGACTGAGTGAAAAATCATCCTTGAGTTTTATTATAATTTGGAAGGTATGAAGTTCTTACAACAACACACATGATGCAACACATCTACAAACACACTAACTTTACTGACGCACCAAGTGTCCGAGTGTACAGAGAAGAATGAATTACAAAAATGGTGATGTTCAGAGATAAAATTAAACACCCTGATGATCTTGGATTCTTTACTATTCCAAAAGATGCAAAAATTGCTAAAGAAGATCACACCATCCCTGGTGGTGGTGGTTTTGATGGACCTTCTCTAGCCTCTGGCACATGTGGTGGTAGTGGCATGGACGATGGTTATCTCGTAGCAACTGCAACTTTTAGAGGTAATCAAAAAGCCTCCAAGAGAGCCCTCATTTTCTCTTCTTTGCTTTTGGGATCATTCACTGTCCAAGTAGCTTCACTAATGTGTGTTTGAACTGGAACCTCCCAAGGACATCAAAGTGCAGGAAAGAGTTCTTTTAGATTGACAAACTAAGATGCAAACTATTTTCATTCGATGTCAAACACTCGGATTGATATCTGTAGCTATTGGTAGTCATTCATTCATTAGGCCAAGTTGTTAGTGACCTCACATTGTCCTTCAAAATGAGTGCGGAGAACCTCGAGTTTCACATTTGCTGTTTCCAATTTCTGTTTCATCACTTTATGTGCTTGGAACTCACCCTCGTATAAAGAGTATGAGGTGGCCACTTGCTTCTCTAGGTTAGACCGTAGCCTTATGGATGTTAGCATAGGCAAGTTTGCATAATGGAGGTTGGCCGACTCCATGTATTCTATCATTTCTTTGACTTGTAGCTCCTTAAGGCAAATCTCAGCTTGGTTGTAGGTGTTCAATTCATCGATGATGGGTTTCCACACCTCGCCTCCTTCTCAGAACTACTAGAGCGCTTAGTTTAGTTTATCCTTTGTGAATCAAATCTCTTTTTCATTCACTTCTTTCTATAATCACACCTAGTCCCTAAAGTGATTTTTAACTTTTTCAAACTTAAGGGCTTCATTTTTCCAAGTGGCAATCTTGGTAGCTAATTTTTGTCGTAAGGCCCAAATTTCCTCCATGGACAGATTAGAATTTTTAGTGGCCAATCTCCTCGCATTGGTGTTCACCTTGGTTAGCTCTTCCTGCTATTTGTGGATAAAGTCTTTTATGTGTTGATTTTCAACACCAACATTGCGCAGGCAATGAACTTCCATGGTCAACCTAACATTCTTCTGGTGAACCTCTACCAAATCCTTGTTTAGGTGATATGCATGAGCATTTATCAACAACTTATCAAAGATCACCAACTCTCACTCATCCTCAACTGTTTGGAGTTTGGCTTGAAGCTATTGAAAAGCTTCATCTCTGGTGAGTTCATGGTTGAAGAGAGCTGGATTAGCAAGTTGGGCCCTTAATTGGGTAACTTCCATTACCAAGCATTGAAAATTTTCTTGAGTTACTTCAAGTTTCCCCTCCAAGATGAGGCTCTTTCCCCTTGCTGAGAGCAACTCTAACTAGGTTGCAATAATGTTGTCCAGAAGATCAAAGACATCTGGAAGCGGTTGCTTAGTTCCCACTAGTCGGTCCAACAATTCTTCATGTTGGGCTACATTGATCCTGCTACGTGAAGTCCTTATGAATGTTTGTATATCTTCAAGTCCATGTACATCTGGTATAGGCACCACCAGTGCATTAAGGGCCGTAGCAATCATGTCAGCAACCACTTCAGCCACTATTTCTTGTCCCTAATGCTACATCACCAAGATAGTTACCCCCTCTCCATCCTCCAAGTGTACCGAAAAAGTAGCGGCATTTCCTGAGATTTTAGGAAATAATTGTTGAGTGAAGACCATTACTTCTTGGACACTTGGATTAGTTCTTGTAGGTACTTGTGTTTAGGTGATAGAAAACATCGGCCTTGCTCCTTCAAGAAAACTCACTGATCAAGCCATTTGCTCTAGATAGTTCATCATAGGACGATAGACTAAAGGGTCTTATCCACCACTAGTTCCTACATATTGCTCTTATTGACTCAAGAGAAATTTTCAGATTTTGTGTACATGTTCTGCGATTGTCTGCGAGCCCAACCTTGTTGTTTTCACAAGTAGTGGAGCTGGTTGCTACTCTTCCTTAAGTCATGTGGTGGTCAAAGTCTTATCTTTCATCATCTCCCATCATGAGGTAATTAGGGCATGCCAAAGTATGTCCATTGGTGTATCGTGCTATCCCTGCCCATTTGCACAATTTCCTGATTAAGCAGGGAAAAGTGTAGAGCCTGCCTTCCATGTTTTCTTTTAGCAAATCTTTTCTTAATGTCTAGAAATAACAATTGTGGAAGGCTGATTGGAAACTTCCCACTTAGAGTGGCACATGCATGAGCAAAGAAGGCTGTGATCTTGCTGGGTCTTACCATTGGATTCAAGTGGTAAGATGATATTTTTGAGTATACCCTCTCTACGGTGGTTAAAGTGCCAAACTCCTTGAGATCTACCCCATAGCACCATTTGATCCACTTCCCTTTTACCGCAGGATCTACTTACTTAGGGATCTCTATCACATCAACTTTGGTCTCTAGTAACCCTAGAGCTTGTGAGATTTCTTCCGTAGAGTAAGAGACATAAATGTCCTTGATTCTTACTCTGGACCCCAATTGCCAATTTGTCTACAAGAGGTAAGTCTCTCCTAAATACCATTCACCACTAGATGTGATGATTGGCCACATAGGAGAGTTCTACAATTGGGTCTTTACATCTTATGGTGCATTCTCTAGAAATGGTCCAAAGTTCAACTCTTCAGGACCATTCGTTGCACCTCTCTTGGCCTAATAGTGTCAAGACATGCCTGAGTTAGGGTGACCTCAACCTATGGCGCTATCACTAGAGTCTCATCTCCTTATGATTGTTCATTGGGGATCTCCTCTTTGGGAATTTGATGAATAGATTCCACATCAGGTCTTTTTCAGAGGGGGCTAGTTACATGGGAGCCCTCTACATGATCCAGGTGTTGCATACTTCGTCCTATTTCCATTCTTAGTTGCTTGTCCCTTGGTTAGGATGGTCCTTCTCCCCTTGGATGCCTCAATTTTTGTGCCATCTACAATCAAACATAACAATTAATTAAATTGTGTACAAGTTGCTCAAAATGGCCCTCATACAAATTTTAACTAAGTTATGGTACTGGCACATGCATCCCATTAAATTTCCTGAAGTATTAGTTGATGGGCTAGAAACAAAAAACAATAAGGCATGAGTTGGAGTTTAAGCTATTGTTTTTGTTTCTTCTCTTAAGAGGTGTTAAGTATTTAATAATTGTAATTTTAATTAATTAATTAATTAATTAATTTTCTATAGACCTCACTGTGCCCCCTACCCCCCCTTCCCACGATGAAGAGCATACCTCCGATTGCAAAAGAGGGAAAGGATAGGTTGATTAGGACTTGTGGTAGAAAACATAAGTGCTTGAGAAGAAGAAGTGAGGTAGAAAAAATGGAAAAAATCCCCCAATTTGTGTGCAAGAATGGGCAAAATCCATCACACAACAGTCATATATATAGAGTGTTGGCGCTGCATCGATGGGGCTACGTATACGTAGGGGGTTGTGTATACAGGGCCTAGTCGACACAGGGGTGTTGTGATCATTGACTAGCATTGAGAAAACAATAAAAAGCTTGAAACATTGAATTAAGACATCAAATTGGGGTAGTTTAAGAGTTGAGAGATTGAGGACTTGGCTGAGAGATAGAGGAAGGTAAGTGGGGTGAGAAAGAACACTGCGGAGAAGAATTCAAGCGATGGAGTGTACAAAAATAATCAACCAACAAGATCAAGAGGATGGGAGACTAATGAATGGAACCAAGAATATGCAAGTGGGTCCTCCCCATAGTAGGCAGTAGCCTTAGTAGCCCTTACATATCATCAACATTGGAGTTTGTGGACCCTAGAGTCAACGAATGGTGACCGTGAGTTAATACTCACATCCATGAGAACCTACTAAAGCATTAGGAATTCACATAAATCACAAAAAATCATCAAAACATAAGATTGGCAATGAGGTAATTCATGGAGAGAAATTGATGAAGAGAGAGGAGTGGAAATTGGGATTTAGGTTATCGATCACATGAAACCCCATGTGAAGTTGTTGTTAAGTGACCCGGTAGGACCCTTCCCAAATTCAGACCCAAAACCAACCACATATAGTTACATCGTAGCAACATGTGAAGACTCATCCACCCCCAAGAGTACAAAAATGTACTCACAGAGAACCACCACTTCAACATGCATGAGAAGAAGGAAGTGAAACAAGACTAAGTTAGAGGGGACGAAGCAAGTCCCATAAATAGTGCTTGCAACCCATGAGAGGTGGTTTAAGGGGTGTGATTTGAATTCCCACATAGTTATTATTTTATTTTTATTTTTTATTTGATGGAAACCACACCATGCAAATACCCATGCTAGTTTGCATGCATTTGACTAAGGGATGTGCTTTGAATCCTCATGTTTTTTTTCTTTTTGTGTTTTTACGATCAGGACCACATCATGCAAGGCCAAATTGCCAAGTAGCTTCCTTGTATGAAAGGACTTGGAGTGGAAAGAACTCTATGAGGACACTTTCACAAACTAGGGAATAGAAAAGTATGATGAATGTTTCATTCCCCTTAAAGTCACACCGGATTCAAACCATTGGATCATCTCCAAGTCTGGGAACTACAATAGTCACAAATTAATTAAAATGTTTTTAAGTGAAGGGGGTTTGCATGTTTCCAAAGGGAGAAAAATCTTGGAGTGGATGAATGGGTAGGTGACATGGACTCACCGCCTATTTTATGAGATGAAAGTATAAGTAAATTCCAAGAACAACAATGTGAGGGTAGGAGCAAGATATAATAGGTGGACCATTTCAGGTAACCCATCGTAATGAAAACCAATCGCGCTAGTACATCTGATGACAATAAGACAATTTAGTAAATGACTAAAAATTAAACACACACACACACACACACATAAATAAGCAAACAAAGAAACAAAAAAGTAAATAAGAAAGAAAAACTAAGAATGGAAAAAAATATGAACGATGTTGGAAAAAAAGTGTAAAGAAAAAAAGTTTCAAAAATAGTGAGGAGCTTAGTAGAGTGTATTAGCTTGGAGAATGGTCTCCTCAATGACTAGGCTAGAAGGAGGAGACCCGAAAAATGGAATGAGGTTGTCCCTATGAAAATAAAGTAGTAGCACTAGTTTGATGGAGTTCATGGAAAGGTTTTAATTATTGCCTATTGATTAACTGTGTTCTCATGGGGTCTTCAAGTTTATGTATAAGCAAGGCCCTAGATGGAAAGGTTTTAGAGACAATATAGGATCCCTCCCATAGTGTTTGAAACTTGGTATATTGTGGTACGTGTGTGGGGTTCCAATAGAGCACCTTATCTTCACATCAAAATGTTACCTTTTAAATCTTAAGATCATGAAATTTTTTATTATAGGCCTTATGTATTTCATTTGCTGACAAGGCCACTAGTTAATTCTCATCTAGCATGCTCAAGTTGATAAGTTGTTCACGTTGTGCTAGTGGTAAGTCAAGGTCCAAGTCACTGGTTGTAGATAGTGTCTAGAGTTTTGCCTAGATTGGAAGCTTCAATAGCTTTCTATACACTAGCTCATAAGAAGAATAACTTATAGGAAGTTTCCAAGTGGAGCGATAGGCCCAGAGGGAATTGTTAAGTTTGGTGCTCCAGTCCCTCCTATATTTACTAATGGTTTGAGTGAGGATTTTGGTAATCTCACTATTGGTGACTTCACCCTACCTATTGGCTTGGGGGTGATAAGGTGTTGTAAATTTATGGGTAACCCCCAAGTGTTGCATGAGTTTATGAAAAGTGATGCCTATGAAATGCGTTCCATTGTCTAAGATGAGTGCATATGGTACTCCAAACCTATTTAAGATTTGCTATTAGACAAATCATGCAGCGGTGTTTCAGGAATATTTTATGATAGCTATTGCCTCCATCCACTTTGTATAGTAGTCAACAGTGACGATGATGTATGCCTTCCCTTGGACATGGGTATGATGGGACCCATGAAGTCGATGCCCCAAATGTCGAAGTGCTCTGGTGGTTGGATCCACTATTGGGGTCCCTCCATTCGTCCCATCATCCCACTATCTCTCTAACATTATTTACAGGAGTAGGCGAACCATTGTGCATTCCTAAAGAGTGTTGGCTAGTAATATCCTACAAGTAAGATCTTAATAGTCATGCATCGTCTAGCATGGTGGCCCCCACAAGGGCCCTCGTAAGCATCTTGGAGGAAGCACAGTGTATCATCATTAGGGATGCACCATCAAACTAGTCCATCTGCACACACCTTATAAAGGTGTCCATTGATTTCCATGAAGTGCTTGGCCTTATGGAGAAACTGCTATTTCTGTTGATGGTCCTGCTCCTTTGGAAATTCTTGGGTTGTGAGATAGGTGGGGATGTGGCTGAACCAAGGTGACTCTTTGGACATCTACTTATCGATCGTACCTACGAAGAGAAGTTTATCTAGAAATTGGTTAGAGAGTGGCTCCTCATCTTCCACATTATCCCATAACAATTAAGATAAGTGGTTAGCAACCACATTCTCAGTTCCTTTCCAGTCTACCATAATAAGATCAAATTCTTGAAGAATCACCAGCCACTGTATGATATGGGGGCTTACCGTTGGTTTGTTCATCAGGAACCAAATAACACTATGGTTAGTATGCATAAACACCTTGTACCCAAGCACATAGTGTTAAAATTTTTCCAACATAAACTCCACCATCATTAACTCCTTTTTAGTGGTGGTGTAGTTGAGCTGAGCACCCACAATGCTGCAGCTTCCACAACGAATATAGTATGGGCATTTCTAGTCATCCCATTGTGTAAGCACAGCTTCCAATGCATAGTTGGATGCATCCATCATGATGTGGAAGGATCTAGACCAATCAAGTGACCATAGAATTAGAGTCTCTACAAGTTTCTACATAAGTGTTTGGAATGCAGATTCGCATTCCCTGGTCTAGACGAATGGAGCATCTTTCTTTGTGAGTTCCACCAACAACTTGGTGATCTTTGAGAAATTTTCGATGAAGCACTGGTAGTAACTAGTGTGGCCAAGGAATGATCGAACATCTTTTATAGTGCTTGGTTGACTGGTGATTCCCTGGATGACCCTGATTTTTTTAGGATCTACACTTATCCCTACTTGTGAAATACGATGCCCTAGAACAATGCCCTCTTAGACCATTAAGTGTCTCTTTTACCAGTTGAGCCGTAGATTAGTTTCCACACATCTTTTCAGAACTTGCTCAAGGTGGTGCAAGGCTTGTTCAAACATGGCTCCATAGGTAGAGAAGTCATTCATGAAGGCTTCTACCCCATTGCAAACTTGCTACTAGAAGATGCTGAGGACAAGGTGTTGAAAAGTGGCAGGAGCATTACACATGCTAAAGAGCATCTTTCTGTATGAAAAAGTTCCCTAGGAATTTGTAAATGTTGTCCTGGACTAGTCTTCTAGCACAATTTGGATTTGGTTATAGCCACTATAACCATCCAAAAATCTATAATAACAATACCCTGTGATGGTATCCAACACTTGGTCACAAATGGGAGTGGAAAGTGATCCTTGAAGGTAGCCATGTTGAGAAATTGAAAATCTATACAAACCCTCCATTTTCCATCCCTCTTTGGCACAATAATGAGTGGGCTATCCCATTTGCTACCCACAATGGAGTAGATGTACCCCATTTTTAGCAACTGCTCGATTTCATCTTTGATGAACTGATTCAATTTGGGGTTCAATCGCCTTTGTGGTTGTCATTGTGGATTCATGGAGGGGTTGATATAAATTCGATATTGGAAGACCCTGGGATCAACTCCTATCAATTCAAGATATGATCATGCAAAAGCAACCTCCCATTTGTTCACCACCTTCAACAACTTCTTCTTTTTCTTAGGAGCAAGGGTGGCATTGATAATCATTGACTTCCCATGCTACAAAAATGCATATTCTAAATGGGACGATAAGGATTTGAGTTCCAATGGCTCTTTTTAAAAACTTTCAGGGATTTTTAATTTTCTGTAATCATCATAGCCATCAACAGTGGATACATGTTGATGGACCTTTTCCAAATCATCCATGCTCTCTACATAGGCACATACAAGCCTCTCAGATGGTTCCATGCATAAAGTGCTGCTAGTAGACTTATCAGTCAGCCACTAGGTGCCTTTGTGATTTATGATTGCTGCATACAGGCATCGTTGAACTTGTAATTCTTCGGCACATCGACTACGTGCTTGAATAGATGTCTACTTACCAGACCACAGTTGCACCCAGAGTCACTGTATGCGATGCATGGAACACACTTCTTCTCAATCTTTCCAAAAGTATTTTCCTTTGAAATCTTAAGGGAAAGATCTTGCAGTACCAATCGTGCATCCACCATGCTCAACTAGGCTCTTCCCATTATGATTGAAAAGTTCCTCTTGTAATTCTCAACATGAATGACAAGGAAGTCAGCAGGATAGAACCACCCACAAATGGTGGTCAAAATATCTTCCACCAATGCTAAGGGAATAGTAATGGATTGGTCTGCCAACTTGAGCCAAATTTTTTTTTTGTACATGTCATGTGAAATCAAGTTGACTCCTAACCTCAAATCTAGAAGAGCTTTACATGACTCATTTCTTGCCACTTGAAGATAGATGAGGGGGCTTCCCAGATCAGTCAATTTCTGAGGAAGATGGCCTACCTTTATCCAGGTCCATCACAACATGTGTGAGCATGATGGTCTGTACATTAGAAGACATTTAGTTTGAAGGCTACTTGAAGGGTGGAATAGTGGAGGTGATTGGAGGTTTAGAGGCACAAGCCACAAGTGTGTGTGAGGGTATGTTTGGGTTAATAGGCTAGAAAAAGGAACATTTTGTGGCTTCACTTCTAGTCCATTTGGCTGATGAGTCACTTGTAAGTTAATAGCCCTCATAGCATTATGTTGCTATGGTTGTGGTGGTATTTCCCCATACATAGGTGGAGCAAGTGGTAGCTGAGTGGGGTGTTGCTACATAGGGACGGTAGGAGAAGGTGATGGAGGATAGTAAAGATGTGGGTTCTCCCCCTAGGTGATGGAGACTATGCTCAGAAGTGGGTGGTAATGATTTTGAAAAGTCACATGACTAGAAGAGTCCTGTGGGGAGATTGGTTGCTAAACATAGTACCCATAGGGGTTTGGCTGCCAATAAGGGTACTGCTACCTTGGAGGTGGCATCCCCCATGATTGTGGATGCTGCCATTGCTGAAAATATTCGTAAGGTTGCGATGGTGCTCCACTTGGATAATATCCTTGTTGTTGGTGGAACTGCCTGGGATTTCCTTGTGGGTAAGGCAACCTTTGGGGTGTTTGTCTCTTTGCCAAGTGAGGATTCAACGCATACATGCCAAACTCTTGTAGATGCGACACCATGGGGTAACACCCCTTAAAATGTTCATATTGGCATATGTCACACTCACCATCTCCTTCTATATCAGAGTCTGCAACTTGTTTTACTACAGCAACTTTGCCCTTATCCTTATGATAGGCACGTTCAGCTTTTTTCCTCCTATGCCAATCGCGATCATTACTTTTCTCTTTGGACTCCTTTGCGATTTCCAAAACACTTTGAAATTTTTTGTCCAAAGAGTCCCACATCTTGTGAATCTTGGCCAATATTTTAGAAGAAAATTTTTGTAGGGGTAAGGTTTTACGGTGCATTGCTACATCCAATGGTGATTCTTCCTCATCTTCACAGAATCGGACTTTCCTCTTTCTAATGGAGGGATCCCGATTATACTCTTCTACACTTTTCTTCTTTCTAAGTTCTCCCTCTTCTTTAGACACTTGCTCAATTAAGTGTTGTAGTTGATGGGCCCTTAGCTTTGATAGTCATCCTTGGGCATACATGCCGAGGGTCTTTCTGGTTTCAAAGTGAAGCCCATCAATGATATGGTAAAGTTATGCCCACTGAGAGTAGTCATGACCACTGAGAGTAGTCATGACCAAGGCATTGATGTAATAATGAGTAGTATCTACTCATGGCTACATCCAAGGGTTCATGACCACCTTGCATCCAACCTTGGATCTAGCATCTTAGGTTAACCACTCTAGAGTAGGTTTGATACTTGTCGCTGAAGATCTCCAACATTGTACTCCATCTCCTAATTGATTTCGACTCCAAAGACCAGTACCAGCTTTCTGCTTCTTTGATGAGTGTGCAAGGGAATAGCTTAAGTTTCTACCAATCATTATCTATGTTTTTTAGGGTGTAAGCATCATGAAACACTTGCAAGTGAGTTTGTGGATCATAATTATATCCCCCTTCAAATCTAGAGATGTTGTTCATGTCAATGCACTTGATCCGACTATCTTTCAAGTGCCTACTATGTATTTGTACTGCCTTGGCTATATTGAGCATACTTCAAGTAGCCAATAGTGGTTCATTTGAGTCATAGTCCTATTGAAGGCCATGATGTCTATGATGATTTTGGCTGCCTCTCCTTTCTTGATTGTGAAACTCGTGTGATTGGTCATGCCCTCCCTCACATTGTTCCCTTTGATCCTTGCAACCACCATCACCCCGATCCTTTCTACCATGGTTATGATTAGAATCAAAATGGGATGAAGATAGAGTGAAGTGGGAGGATGGAGAAGAGGAAGGGTAATTGCCACCACCCCAATGCCGATCTTCTCCTCTACTCTAATCATGGTCCTTCATGACGTACTCCACACCATGGTCCTGAATGCCTAGTCTAGTAAGATTGTGAAATAGCATTCCAGAAGTCGATTAGTTAGGAAATAATATGATGTTTCCCTCTATGTCCTGCTAGCACAGATGTTGATCCTAATGTAGGATAAACGTGAACTTGGGAACATATTCATCTAGATGCATGTATACCACTCGACATTCTTGTGGCATTGGTGGGTTGGATCCATCTCACCTATGAGAAGAAGACATTTTGGATGTTAGATAATCCACTAATTGGTGTACCTTACTTTTTACTTAGACCGCCTAGTGTGCATAGATTTTACTATCCTGGTCTATTCCAATGAAGTGAATGATAATTTTGCTAAGGTTAGATGATGCATGTAAGACTAACAGTCCCTAGCAACAGTACCAATGATGAGCAGTGAGGTACCCCTACGCCCAACCATACGAATCATGGGCATTCACACGCAACTTAGTTGAATTTGGTAGACTGGAAGCACCTGCATACACCAAACTCTAGCTAGCAAAACCTTGTGTTAGAATGGTGTTTTAATGTGATGGTTAAGTGAGATTAAGACAAATGATTTTTATGGCTTTTCTCTTTATCTTCTAGAGTCTAATTCTTGAAAGAAAATGTAAGAAATGGAATATTGCGTAATCTATAACTATCCTATTCTATCCCTTAACTTTTCCTAGCATAAGAATCCAATCCCATCTTCCATGCACATCCTGAGCATCCCCTAACCACTACTGGGTTACTAGACATTAAGCATCACTGGGTTGCCAAGTGTTGGATTTATGTTTGAGATGGTTGTACTTATGGTTTTTGCAAGATATAAAAGAGCAATGATGATTAAAGTGATAACAATAAAAACTTAAGGAATTATTAAAGCACAGAAATATTAAAGTATTAAATGCTTAAATGACTAAATCCAATTGCTGCAAGGACTGCTTAAAAATCTCATCTTTATTGTTAGTCATGGCAATGGGCTCAGGTACATCAGCACTCGAATAAAGAGCTGAACACCTTTCTCACACCTACTGCGGGTACTTGGAAAATATTCTAACTCTCATGGGAACAAACTGCAAGAGCTTCACTACAACTACACAAAAGTATGTCTAAGTGCGGTGGAAGCACACTTATTTATAGGCTAGAATAGATGCTGCATAAACAAGGGCACGTAGATGCATGGATAGATGCGTCGATGGGGCCACATCAACGTAGCTGCATAAACAAGGGCACGTAGATGCATGGATAGATGCATCGATGGGGCCACATCAACGTAGCTACATATACAAGGCTCTGTATACGTGGTCTAATCAATGCATCGACTGATGAGCACTTCATCAATAGGTTTAATATTAAGGTTGTTTAGGGATGAAAAAAGTTGTGTATTCTAGAATATAGTTAAATTCACATATGCCCCTAGAATAAATAGCATACAACAAGGGATTTCATCTTGTATTTCCTTTATTAATCCTAACTTATCATCATGGTATCTTTATCCCATCTATGATGTGTTGACCATTAACTTAATTAAAGGATCTAAAAGTAACTTATTATAGATGGCACATGTCTTAGGATACTTATTGGCATCAAAGCTATGACTTGGATACTATGTCTTTAGGTGGTACATGTCTCAAGATACTTCTTGAAATTAAACCTATACTTAGAGATCATAAGTGATATGTTCTATCTCCTACTTATATACACTAAATATAAAATTTCAGTGTCTAAAATATATCTCTCATACAAGGTCCATAAAGATCTTTCAATTCCTATAATTATAGATAACTAATGAAGTAGAGGATGGAATACTAGAAAAAATAATAAAAGATACGACCTTATAATGTATAAGATAACTAAATAACTCTACTTAATAGCTTGAGGCATTAGCGTCATGGTAAGACACTTAATTTGGCAATTCCAAGTTATAAATTTGATTCTAGTAAACAATAATAAGTTATAAAATTGTAATTTAACTATATTCCTTTGGAGTATATTTTGTGAAAAAAAAGTTTCAAATCCCAAAACCTCCAATATCTTGAAACTCACATAAGTTTAACTTTCAACTTTGTTATATATTATAACTAATTTCTTTGTAAAAATTTATATGTATATGTGTTTAGATGGACTAAAGGATAATGTGTAGCATACTATGATATTACTTATATAATGATGTTACTTTAACTTTTGATGCGTTAATACTTTATTATATTATTATCTTTACTAATTGAAATACATAAGAGTATTACTACATGATCCTAATTTTTGGGATACTAATCTTTGTGCTCACCTATATTCAACATTGGTTTAGTAAACCTCAAATTGAATTTTAGTTTGTTTCCAAGTTAAATGATCCATAGGAATCCCACATGTTCAATAGAAGTGAATTAGTTAAAATAATTCTATAATCTATGAATAATTACACATCAAATAGGGGATGAAAAATAATAGAATATAAATGAATGACTTCTGTGCATTCAAGAATGAAATGAGAACCTGGTCAAATTAAGCTCAATCTTACTACAAATCATGATTTGCAGTTGATTTTAATGGTGATTGAGTGATATCAATTACTAGAATTTTAGCTGCAACTCAAATCTTGTAATGAAGTAAAACCAAAACCAAGGTCTCATTTCATTTAATGTGTATTACATTTTTCTACGATACAAAGAAGAAAGTAGTTGATAATTAAGCATCATAGTTAATTTTACTTTAAAAATACAAAGATAACCTTTTTTTAACTTCATTAGATAAGAAAATAAATTAATTAAACTCCAACATATACTTCGCCACATTTAATTCAAGATATATCATATGTTAATTGAATCAATTTTTACAACTAAAATTTAAATTATATTTATAAAATGAAGAAATTAAAGTGGATGAAATGTACATGCCTTAACCAACAACATTCTATGGACCTGATTTTAGTAAACTATCCTAGAGAATACCTAACACATATTTCATTTATCATGTATTACATTTAAAGAGTGACCATAGAATTAATATAGAAACTCCCATGGTAAGATTTCTTGTAAGCACAAGACATTAGCATCCAAATCTTGTAATTCTACTAAAATGAAGAGGTATCGATATTCGTGCCAATCGAAGGTCCATGATGGACATAGAAAATATTGTTTCTCACTCACTAGGGATCTTGCAAGCACATCGTATGTTTCAACTTTCATTTTCATTCTTGGATTCCTATCTAGATCATTTCTCTTCATGAATATCATACTCCTTATCGAAACAATATTTTGTGTCTTCATGTTGTTTTGCTCTATGTTTTAATTGCAGGATAGATTAATATACCCTTTTCTTAATGGTTTAATATTGTTCTATTTCTTCAACTAATACATCAACTGACCTTTAACTAATACATCGACTGATTCGTTAACTAATAATCGACTGATACTGATACAACAACTAATTCTTCAACTAAATTAACTACATTATCTAATTTTATAATTATCTAAGTTTAGTAATATTTAATGACATCATATAATTTTAGTAATATGTAACTATATTATCTAATTTTTAATGACCTTTCTATCCCCCTTAAGAACACTAACTCTAGCAATGTAATTAATGACATACCAAAGTGATATTAAGACTATTTGTAAGGGTTATGTACTAAATCTTAAAATCCAAAAGGTTAAATTTATAATATCATTGAATTATAGGATGCCTAAATAATAAATTTAACCATACCATTGAGTTTAAAAGGTGAAAAATCTTAGAAATGACTATTCATATGTTGAAAATGGACATCATATGCTTGAGTGATGCCAAAATTAAACTTTTGAGGATCTGAAGGAATTATATCAGGCAAGGAGTAAAAAATAATTTTTGGGATTCCTAGGATAGATCTAACTCCACCATTGAGATAGGAAGGTTGAAATCTATATGAAATGACTCTTCGTTTACCAAAAAAGGTTTCCAAAATCAAAAGTTATGGCTTATGGAGTCTAAGTACTTTGGTGCAAGAAACAAGACTTCTTGAGAGGCCACCCATCCTAGTTCTACTCTAGAGCAAGTGCACTTAATTGTGGAATTTTTATCTCTATTGCTATCATCATACCAAATTCTAATTTTGGAAACTATTTTCACAAGTTCCTAATTTAAACTAATAGTTCAATAACAAAAATTTGAATTTTTCATTGACTGATGAGAATTTTAAATTTTTTTGTCAATTGATAGACAATTGAAAATTTTCCATCATATAATGAAAAATTTGTCATTTCATTATCAATAGCCATAGTGACACACCATTTCAAGGTCCATGTGGCCTTGCTCTAGGACAACATGGCCCATCTAGGGTCCATGTGACTTTTGAGAGAGAGGTAATTATCATCAATGTTTGAAGAGGCAGTTATTGGTGGTACTAAAGGTAGTGATTAACAGCACTAGAGGTAGTGATTGGTAGTGCTAGAGGTTGTGATTGATGGTGCTGGAGGTAATGATGAGTGGCATTGGAGGTAGTGATGGATAGAAATGATGGTAGTGATGGGTGGCACTCAAGGTAGTAATGGGCAACATTAGAGGCACTGATGGGTGGCATTGGAGGTAGTGATGGGAAACATTGGAGGTAGTGATGGGTGGCACTAAAGGTGGTGGTAAATGCAACATATTCAAACATATGAGAGGTGATAATGCATGATGGTAGCAGTAGAGGAAGTCAATGGGCAAACAAGGATTTGGTGTTATGAAACAACAAAAAGTAATCCATAAGGGCATGCATAGCAGCAAATAGGCAACAACAACAAGGTGAATGTTGGAGGGTGGCATGTCTAGTAGTGGCAGTAGTGGATGAATGGTGGTGCATCAAAGGCAAAGTAGCATCATGGTGGATGAAGTGGAGATGCAAAGCAATGGGCAATGGTTGGATGCAAAGCAGTGATGCAGAACACAAGGGTATCACATCTGGTAGCTTGTTGTCACCAACCATTGGGGCTAGTCATGGCACTACATGGTAGGCCCTACTGGCCTATGCCATGCAATTGCATGATAGACCTTGTTGTGGCCAACAGTAAGGGTTGGTTGTAGCTCTAGCTACCAGGGCCAATTTTTTTATTATCTTTTATTTTTATGTTTATGATATATATATATAGAAAAACTGAACAAGGAGGGTTCCTAGGTTTGAACCCTTGACCTTCCACGTCTTTTTCTTAAATATACAAACATACATACATACATATATAATTATATATATTTTATAAAACTAATGAGCGAGGGGACTTGGGTTTGAACCCATGACCTCAAATTTCAATATTTTTTAATTATTATTATTATTAAAACATTTTGGTGGTTGGGGTTGAACACAACCTTCTACTTCCCAAAAATATATATTTTTTATATTATTATTTTTATTTTTATTTAATTAAAAGTATTTTGAAGCATAGAATCAAACTTGTGACCTCCCCCTCAATAAGTATTTTAGATGGTTTTTTTTGTAGCTTTTTATTATTATTTTATTCCACCATGCCTCAATGGTTGATGTGCTAGTTCGACCTATGACAAGGTAATAGTTTAGTATGGGTAAACAAAAATTCTGGGTTGATTGTTGATCCTCAAATTTTGACAGTTTTTTTGTTCCAATAATGAATTAATAATTTAAAATTTTAATATTATTTTAATGCATGTATAATGAGAAACTTTAAACATCAATATCACTCAAACTATAAGTCCAATCGAGACGAAATTTGTACTATTGGAATCATCTTGACAAGTACTATGCATTAGAAATAGTTTTAGGGTTCAAAAATGAAATTTATTTTTCAAGAATTAAAAGGAAAAAACTAGCCTATTTTGTTATATCAACATTTCTAGGCTAACATATGGTAACTTGGAGTCTTCTAGGTTACTTGGATAGTAAATTTCAACTAAAAAAATCAATTCAGATCATGGTTACTAACTTTCTGGAAAAAAATTTAACAATAACCCTAATCAATTAATAATTATAGTATTAAGATGGGTAAAAGTTACCTAGACTAGTGTATCATTGTCTTACCAACATCTCTTGAAATTATGACTCTTGATGAGGTGTGATCAATATTCATTGGTTAATGATATCTATCAAAGAATTTTGTCAGTTTTGGGGAACTAGATGCCTAATCCATTGTTTTGAAGTCAATGGAAAGGTAACTTTTGACTTGCATCACAAATATATGATACCTTAAGTGATGATCAATGGTTTTCCATGTGTTGTGGCTTCAAGGTTTATCATCAAGTTCATGTTGTAATTAGCCCATGATTCTAAATGGCCCTTGGATTGTGGTTTGCTCCGATACCAATTGTGGCATGCAATCCCTAGATGTCATGGAAAACATCAAATATACAATATATTAGACACTATGCATACAAAGAAAATATAGCAAATATTAAATATAAGTGATATTCAACATTATGTATAAAGGAAATAATAGGAAAAATGCAAAAAGAGAAATAAAAGAATGCTTTATTGATATAGAATAGCATAACTAGATTGTGCTCTAGGAGTGTTCCCTGGGGTTTTCTTCCTTTGGCATTTATCCCTTAGAGGCAATCCAGCACTACCACCATGGTTAGGCCTATAACCTATCCAGAAGGGATGGCTAGTCCATTCGCTATCCTACTTCACCTAGCTTCCTGTCACTTGCCTATACCAACTCCACAACCCCATGACTTGCCAGTACTAACTCTGCCATTCCATGCTGGGATGACCTCTAACCTCGGGTGATGAGTGGCGAGGTACCCCTACACTCAACCATATGAATACAAGTGTTAAACCCGTGATCCAGTCAAACTCCATAGACTAAGTGCCTACATGCCTTATGGAACACCTAAGGTTAATCATTCATTGTTTTACTAGACTTACTTGTATTTGTCACGGTTGTATGGTTAAGTAAGTCTGAGGTATGTGATTTTTATAGTTTTTATGTTTTATCTCCTATGCTAATGAGGTGAAGGGTGAAGAGACTAATTAACTAACTTTAAGTAACTAACTAAGCCTTAATTAACCTAGCATCAGCATTCGTTCCCACTTACCGTTCATATCCTAAACCAATGCAACCTTGGTTACCAAATGCTATTCGTTACTGGGATTCCCAAGCGTAATGCACATGCTCAAAGCGGTCGTACTAAATGCACTTAACTATGGGAGAAGGGTTGAGAAATATTTAATTAACTAATAAATAATTTAAATTATAAACAATAAATAACCATAAATAAAGTCCTAATTAGCCTAGTCCATGCACTGCAAGGCTTATCCAAAAAGTTCGTCTTTATTTCCATACACAAACTTGTGTTCGGGTACAATATTTGCTCGAATAAAGATCCTTTCACTTTAGAGTTCCTACTATGGGCACATGGAAATTATTCTATCTCTACAGAGGAAGAATTACTAGATTTTCGCTATGGTTTAGGCCTAAACTTTGAAACAAGGGAGAGCCACCTCTTATTTATAGACTTGACGGCAAAACGCGATATCGCGGGGGATGACGCAATATCATGTACATGATATTGTGGGGGATGTGATATTGCGGCGGACATGATATTACATACACGATATCACAACCCATGCAATATTGCATCCTATCATACCCTCATGACTAAATGAAAACTCATCCTCAAGTTCCTTACAAAATATTGGGAAGGTATGGGATTATTGACTCAAATGGAACTAATGGTGAATGGGATAACATGTGAAAGGATCATCATTACAAAATAAAACAAAACTGATGTTCACAACAACAAGAGTGAACACCTTATACATTTGACATCAAGTCGTATTTGGAAGCTAAGAGAGAAGAGAAAAGATAAAAGAAGTCTACTATTGCCAATGCTAGGATTGCACCTTTCGTTGTCCATCTGTAAGCACGCCATCGATCTCGTTCTTTGCAAAGCTGCTTCAGCACCGATCGATTCCAAGTGTTCCCTCCAGATCCAATCCCTTGTTGCATGATTGCCATCTGCACATACAACACAGTCTTTTATTAGCAAGGGTAAATGAATTTCAATGCCGTTGATACCTTGCCTTAGTGAAAGGTCCATTGGTTGAGTTGTGGTATGGCTGATACAGGTCTGGAGATATAATCATGGTGACTACTGAAGGTGTAGGGGCTAGGAGAAAATTGAAAAAATTGGACCAGGACCCCCATGACTAAGAGTGAACCTCTAGTACTGATAGAATGGAGAAAGTAAAAGAACAAGAAAGATGGAGAAAAAGAGACAACTATAACATCGATGAAATGGATGTCAAGATGGAAATGAACAAAATAAATTGGATTGCAAAAATGTTAAGGGAAAGAATTTAATGGATGCACCAAGTAGGAATGCTAGTGGGTTCTCCCCCAAGCAGGCTCATGCCCTTAATGCCCTAACAAAACCACATTTAAAGAGTTTGTAGGCTCTATGAATGTCATTTGGAACAAGAGCTAAATTCTTAACCGCAAGAATTTACCAAAAAGAAAATAATGCATCCACCAAGATATGGACTACTGATACAACCGACAATGAGGTGATAGATGGGAAAAGAATGATGGAAAGGAGAGAGTGGAATGGAGTCTTAAGGACAAGGTGGTGTATAGCCCCTTGTGTGTTTCATGATTAATATGACTTAGTAGATCCCATTCCAAGTTTGGTCTCAAACAAACTACATCCAATGACTTTGCATCAATGCATTTGGCCAATCCATCCACATGGATAACAAGAATGCATTCACCCAAGAGTCACCACCATTTCGATGAAACGAAGGAGGAGAGAGAATGGGAAGTGAGGAGGGCCTTAGTTAGAGGGAACATGTTTATTTTAGTTCCATAACTAGTGCTTGTAGTCCACATGATCATTTCGTCTAAGGGGTGTGCTTTGAATTCTTACTTTTTTCTCATTTTTCTCATTTTTTTTTATTTTTTTATTTTTTTATTTTTATGTGTGATAACCACACCATGAAAAGACTTATTATTTTTATTTACTCAGCTTTTTGATAATTGGGTAATGTCAAAACGACAAGAAAAACCAAGAAGAAAACATCCAAGCACCCAAGAGAATGGCCAACACAAATGCATCAAGTTCCTTTGAAGTCACACCCTTTTCAATCCTTGAGTCCTTCCTTAGTTTGAGAAATGCCTAGTCACTGATTCTTTTTAGTTTCTATTACTTTGAAGAAAGGGGACTGTACGGTTCCAAGCCAAGATAGACCATAGAAATTTGTGGATGAATGGATGAAGTGGACTCATTGCCTGTCATATCAAAAGAAACATACCTTAGTATCAACATCATAACTTAAAGGTAAAAACCAAACATTAGTAATCAATAGGAAAACAATTCATACCATCATGAAGAACACTTATTAAATGACAAACTTGACAATATGGATAACACACATACATAAAGAAATGAAAAAGTATAATGATGTTGTAAAACAAAAATAAGAAAAGTTAAGGAAATTTGTAAATCAAAAATGTGCAAAACAAAAATGTGTAAAAGAAAAATGTGTAAAATAAAAATGTGTAAAACATAAAATGTAAAAGAACTGAGGGCCCCAAATGATCAGCATAGGCGGCCATCTCCCCCATGACTAAATGGAAAGGGAGAGATTCAAAATAATGAGCGCCTATTTGAATTTTTCAAAAGTGTCCAAATTCTCCTGATTGATGTTCTTAAATTAAGGGATGGAAGTCGGTGACGCTCATACTCCAATGTATCTATTCCTTCGTTGTTAGCATGGGTTGTTCTCCCAGTTTGTTCCATGCATGTTGATGGGCTACTTTCTTGATCAGCTATCAACCACTGGGTGTTCTCTTGTTGTGTGGTTGCTACATATAGGCACCGTTGTATCTATGTTTCTTGGGCATACCAGTTGCATGCAAGAGATGCTGAGAATTCCTCCATGTCATCATCCTTTGAGTCACTATATGTGATGCATGGAACTTTCTTCTTCTCTATCTTTCCATAAATATTTTCCTTAGATATTTCCAAGGAAAGATCGCAGATCCCTAGGCATGTGTTGATAGTGCTGAGCCATGCCCTCCCCATTATAATCGGGAAGTCCCCCTTGTTACTATTGACTTCTATCACTAGGAAATCAACTAGGTATGACCAACCACACATAGTGGTAACTATGAATTCCACCAATCCCAAGGGAATGGTGATGGATTGGTTAGCCAGCTCTAGTTGAATATTGCTCTTCTTGAGTGGAGGTAGGTTCCAGGCTTGATACATTTCTCATGGGATTAAGTTTACTCTAGAACCTGAGTCAAGAAGAGCCATATGTGGTTCATTCCCAATGACTTGGAGGTAGATTAAGGGACTTCTAGGGTCAGAGAGTTTACTAGGAAGGTGGCCTACCTTGATCCAATCAGTAATGATATGTGTTAATATAATCGTATGCATGAAGCTTTGTTGTTGGACTGAAGGGAGCCCCGAAGCCTTATTGGTTGGAGGTGTGTGCACAGACTCAACCACTTGTGGTTGTGAGAGCTTGTTTGGGCTTTTGGTTTTAAAGAAAGGTCTTCTCTTTATGTAGTTGTCAGAACCAGTAGCAGGTTGAAGGTTTATAGCTCTCATAGCATTACATTATTGTGGTTGAGTGGGGAGTTCCCCTTGCATCATTGGAGCAGGTGGTAGTGGAACTACCAGCGTAAGAGTGGCGGACGGATTCTGAGGATGGTATGTATGTGGAGTGTCTCCTAGAGGAGAAGGAGTCCTAAAATACTCCTGAACTTGGTAGTGGAATTGTGGCATTACGTGATCCATAGAGTCACTTCGAGAAACCAGCTGCTGCACGTAATAGCCATAAGGATCTGGTTACTAGTAAGGGTATTATTGTCTAGGCGGTGGCATCCCCCATGATTGTGGGTGTTGCCACTACTGATGTTGCCCGGTAGGTTGTGGTGGAGTTCCACTTGGATAATATGTTAATGGTTGGTGGAATTACCTTGGGTTACCTTGGGAATAAGGTAACCTTTGGGGTGCTTGCAGTCTGTTAAGTCTTGGGTTGAGTGCATACACCCCAGACTCTTACAGATGTGAGATTATTGGACAACATCCCTTAGGATGGTCATATTGGTAGATCTCACATCCACCATCATTGTCTGTGTCAAAATCCATAACCTCATCAAAGATAATCATTTTCCCCTTACCTTTGTTACGTGCATGGCCTGCATCTCTCTGCTTTTTCTTATCATGGTCACTACTAGGTTCCTCCTTAGACTCTTCTACAATTTTTAGGATAGTTTTAATTTTACTATCTAAGGAGCTCCATATTTCATCTACCTTAGCTGATAATTCCATTTTTAGCTTCTATAGCGGCAAGGTTTTTCTATTCAACAACTCCTCGAGTGGTGACTCATCCTCCTCATCACAAAATCTTACTCCCTTCTTCTGAAGGGAAGGATCGTGGTTATATTCTTTGGCGCTTTCTCTTTTCCATAGCTCCTCTTCTTCTTTGGCTACTTGCTCTAATAATCAATGAATTTCATGGGATCTAAGCTTAGATAATCTCCCTTGGGCATAAGTCCCAAGGGTTCTCCTAGTCTCATGTCTTAGCCCATATACGAGGTGGCAGAGTTGATCCCACTGTGTGTAACCGTGGCTCAGGCAACGATGTAGAAATGCGTAATATCAGCCCATGGTAGCATCCAAGGGTTCACGATTACCCTGCTTCCATCCTTGGATCTACTTATGCAAGTTAGACACTCTGGAGTATGTTTGGTATTTATCATTGAACAACTCTAACATTGTACTCCATCTCCTAATGGTTTCTGGCTCTAAGGACTAGTACCAACTCTCTACTTCCTTTATGAGTGTCCTAGGAAACAAATTTAGTTTTTGAAACTCATTCTTGATGTTTTGCAAGGTGTAGGAATCATGAAATGCTTGTAAATGATTCTACAGATTAGCATTATATCCTCCCTCAAACCGTGGGATATTATTCATGTCTAAGCACTTGATCCAGCTATCTTTTTGATGCCTTGTAGGTATCCTCATTGCCTCTGTAATGTCTAGCATACTTCAGGTGGCAAGTAGGGGTTCTTCATGATCATCTCTCTCATGATGTCTATGATTTCTACATTTTTCCCTACTTTCCCTTCATTCATGCCTAGATTATCTTGATTGCCCTCGTCCTCTCTCTCAACTCTCTTGTCAAGGTCTCTCATCTTGTTTACCTTTATCCTCACCATTATGCTCTTTATGATTGCACCCGGATGTGGAAGGAGAGGGTGAGTGATGTGATGAAGGGGAAGAAGAAGGGGAACCATCGCCGTGACAATGTTACTTATCTTATCTTTTGTAACTACGGCCCTGATCATGATGATGATCTAAATGCCCATCCTTGTTATGTGTTGTTGTTCCCTCAGTGAATAGTTTACGTTCACGAGGATCAGAACCAGGGTTGTATATCGTGGAGCATAGGTTTTGATACCCCACCTCCTCACCATCATTAGGAGGAGGAACATCATTTGATGGAGAACCTGTTATAAGTGGTTCACCATCTTTGATTTCACTTAGGACGTGTGAGACACCTTTTCCATTCAACAATGTATGGTGGCTCTACTGCCTTGAGTCCCTTAAACATTGTGCTTCTGTGGGATGGTAATCCCTTAAGTCGTAATCTTCTACAACTTATTCAACATATAGCTGTGTCATGCCAATTTATGCAAGAGCATGAAGAAGCATGTTGGGGACTGCACTATCTGGGGGTAACACTATGTTACCTTCCAGGTCATGATAACACAGTTGTTTGTCCTGATGGAGGATAAAGGTAAAATCTAGTATATACTCATCGGAATGGGTATATACTACTCGGTATTTTTGAGGAACTAGCGGTTCGCGGTTATGTGTGTTAGACTGCCGACGGTCTCTTGTATGATCCCTAGGTGGTGAATTGCTCTTATGAGAAGAAGACATCTTGATTTAATTCGGTATGCTATTTAATCATTATATAATTTTTCATTTAATTAACCCTAAGGGTTTATTTAAGCTCCCAATGATGTGGATAATTTCCTATGTTCTACTTAGTGCACAAACACTTAGTCCCTGGCAATGGTGCCAATGATGAGTGGCAAGGTACCCCTACACTCAACCATACAAATACGAGTGTTACATGTGAGATTTGGTCAAACTCCACAGACTAAGTGCCTACATGCCTTATGGAACACCTAAGGCTAATCGTTCGTTGTCTTCCTAGACTTGTATTTGTCACGGTTGTATGGTTAAGTCTGAGGTATGTGATTTTTATAGTTTTTATGTTTTATCTCCTATGTTAATGAGGTGAAGGGTGAAGAGACTAATTAACTAAATTTAACTAACTAACTAAGCCTTAATTAACCTAGCATTAGCATCCATTCCTACTTATCGTTCATACCCTAAACCAATGCAACCTTGGATACCAAACACTATTCATTACTAGGATTCCCAAGCGTAACGCACGTGCTCAAAGCGGTTGTACTGAATGCACTTAACTACAGGAGAAGGGTTAAGAAATATTTAATTAACTAATAAAGCATTTAAATGATAAACAGTAAATAACAATAAATAAAGTCCTAATTAGCCTAGTCCATGCACTGCAAGTTTTATCCAAGAAGTTCATCTTTATTTCCATACACAAACTTGTGTTTAGGTACAATATTTGCTCGAATAAAGATCCATTCACTTTGGAGCTCCTACTACGGGCACATGGAAATTATTCTATCTCTGGAGAGAAAAAACTACCAAATTTTCACTATGGTTTAGGCCTAAACTTCAAAACAAGGGAGAGCCGCCTCTTATTTATAGACTTGGCGACGAACCATGATATCGCGTACGCGATATTGTGGGGGATGATGCGATATCGTGTCCCATCATCTAGTATAAATGCCTTTGGTCAAATCCCCAAAGGTTATCTCAAGAAACACGTTCATTATTACAACTTTCCCTTTCGAGTCTTAATCACAACTATCCTTTTGGGTCTTGTTAAGATGATAATAACGCTTGTTATGAAGAGACATCATCTTCATTAGGCAATCACATCATTTTGGAATGGGGATGTGACAATTATACTACTATTGTAAAAGTGGTTATGAGAAAAATGATAAGTATAATCCTTGGAGACACAAGAGAAACCTAATCATAACTATGTAATTAAGGCATGAATGGATAACTAAAAATAAGGTAGAAATAATTTAAGTAACTAATAAAATTACAAAGTATAGAAAAAATCAATGCCTCTCCTTGACAACTAAGTTACAAGAAACATGGCTTGAACCACATGACAAATGCAAAAGGAAAGAACAAGAAGAAAAAATCCTCAAGATAATTACAAGAATCCAAACAAGGATCAAACCAAACAAGCCATAAAAGCAGCAAGAAAATCAAAATATTAAAAATTTCCTTGGATGAAATTTGAATTAATGGAGTTAGAAAAATAAATAATAAATAGAGTACTCCAAGGTCAAATAAACAAGCACAAGTGAGGTAAGGTAAAATGGGATTGTCATGATCAACCCTTAAAGCTCATAGAATCAACATTCATATAAGTGGAAGGCCAATTGTGTGTTTTATGTCTTGCAACCACCACCATCACTAGGATATAATGTTAAGCTCATTCATTCACAATGCTAAGGCACCAAGGATTGACAAGCGGATCG
>MNCI01017655.1:871796-907304 GCA_015680685.1 Gnetum montanum
GCACCTCCCCCTATAGTAGGTACTTGCCTTTCTTGCCCTTCTAAAAATTGTTGATGAGACACTTGTGGATTTCCAACAACCAATGAGACATCAAAATCAAACATGAGTCCATCCCCTTGGATGGACAAATCTTATCCTTTTCCTTACTTCATTATCTTCCTACCACACATAAGGATTCATAAAATAAAAAGAAAAAAGAGATGAAGAATGAGTCATGGATAAGATAGATAAGAGGAGAGTGCAACATCACTGATTTCCTATCCAATCATTCAATTAGCTCATGGTAGCATGTAAGAATGTCATACATTCCATGAAAGATCTAGTATTGCATCCCTTCACCACTACTCATCTACATAGTAGGGATAGATCTTAAAGTTCCCTTTCGTGCAAGGTCATACTTGCCACTACTAGTGTCATCTAACCTTGACTGTTCTATAATCTAATCATTGGTCTAAACCAAGGAAATATGTCACATTTTCTAGAAGTCAAGATTTTGGTTTGGTTTTCTTTCATCTGTGCACATATGCACAAAAAGTTTGCCAAATTTAGCTTTACTAGAAATCTCTCATCAATCCTTATGGCTACGCTAATTGATCCTCAATCCTAATAGTAATTAAAAATAGGAAGAAATTGATTTAGTAATTAGGTGGAAGTAAGATTTTAAGTTACCAAAGTTCACTAAGAGAGAGACTTATAGGATTTCATGGCCATCAATAGGAATGAGCAAGAGATTATCTTTCACTATAACCTTTAAAATTCAAGTGATCCACATAATCAGTTGAACATGATAAAGGATTGTGTTGATATTAGTTCAATCATTCATTTTAGTCTTACTTAAAATATTATAGAAATGATCTTAAATGGTAAAAATATTAATTTGTATGTACCAAAGAGGTTGGAATAACATCATTCTTTGCATTATCTCTTCTTGTTTAATTGATCTTCAAGATTTTTATTTTCCTTTTCTTTTCTTTTTTTTATTTCTATTTTATTTTCATTTTTCATTCATATATATAAATTTTCCATTCATTTCTTCATTTCATCATTTTTTTTCTTTCATGAGAAGAAGGTTTTTAAATGGTGCATGAAAACTTTGGGAATGATTAAAGTGCTAGATTAGAACCTATAGTCTTCAACTTACATAAACATAAGAATTCATTCCTTACTACATAATACACATAGGTTCATAAAAACATGAATCTCTTCTAAGCAAGGATGATGATGAGGTATCTAGTGGCAATTTATAACTTGATTCTAAGTCCTAGATATGGGAAGCATTTCATTTACACTGTGTTTGAAGTCTAGCATTTTTGATTGAGGTTCTTAGTCTTCTGAGATGCACTGTATTCCCCTATGTCATATTTCAAGATTATGTGCATGATTTCAAGATCATTAGGATGATTTCAACTTCATTCATATGTTCTTTGATCCTTTCAACATGCTTTCTCAAGTTTCAAATTTCATCTAAAATTACTTGTATAATGTGTGGTTTGGGAAGGGGGAGGGGAGTGCACTAACTGCCCTACATTAGTGCACCCTCCTACATTAACATAGAGGTACTAACACATCCTCCTCTAGACCTATTTTGGTCTTCTTCTCCTATGGTATGATTAGGATTAGCTTAGGCTACATTGATAGAGCTTCATTTATGCCTAGATGCTAACGTATCTCGTTCATTTCATTACAAAAATTATACATACTTGGGATGAGCTGTCACACATAGGTTAGTCATATCATATGCATTACTTGATTTTATTTGGACTTCTAGCATATAGTTTGTATAAAGAGCTCTTCCTCCCTAGGGTATTTTGATTCATTTCCTTGTCTTATGTGTGTTTTGAATCATCACTTTTACAAGTGTGACTAAACTCTGTCAAAGTGCTCCTTACTTACATGATCTGGAACTATTTGTTTAATACATAGTCCAATGTTTACATAGTAAAAAAATCTTATGATTTTTCCTTATTTCACCATTAATGCCCTAAACATTAAACCATCAAAAAAATTAAAATCATAAAAATATTTATTTAATTCTCATTTTCATAAGCTACAATGATTTATCCTTATCTAAGAAGATCATAACTATATGACATAGTGTTGGTTAAGAGTCATATTTATTACATTTCATGTATGGTGTTTCATCTATTCCTAAGAGGAAGTGCAACATGAGCATTATACCTATCCCCAAGGGGTATTGCAATGCCTATGTGTTTATGTTTATTTTATTCTTATTTTCATAAAATCCATAAAAATTATAAATATTCTCTCTAATTTTCACTACTTTAACATAGGTTTAATTATATCATATATATTATAATTTCTTTTATATTTCTTGAATGCAATGATATACATTATTATTCTTTGTAATTAACTCAGCATCATCTTCAAAGATTATGACTAAATCATACTACGTTCTCTATGATAAATCTTCTTAGTCTAAAATCAATAGGATCTCTATTAGATGGCTAGGCATGGCAAGCACATGTACCTTAGTTTAATCATACTAATTACAATGGTTTTAGAAATCTTTGATGATACAACCTTTCCTTGCTAGTGACCAAGCACTCTTCTAGGATTCCAAAGCTCACACCCTAAGATTTGGATCCATCACCTACCCATGTTTCCAATAGCAATAGATTTAACAACTTATAATACAAGTTCTAAATCCTTACTAAATTTTAGCCTAGTTCACCAGTGATAGATAGAAGAAAAATAGATGAATAAATTTTATTATGTGAGAATTCCATCAATCAAGGCTCTACTTTGGACTCATTTAGCACTCTCACATTATTATCACATTTGTAACTTATCCATCCACCATTAGCTTATTGGGTAAGCATTCATAAATCACATTGATTAATTTTCCCATGTTTGCACAAAACACACTCAAAAGAATATAAAAAAATTATACTGAAAATTTTGTATGCTCAAAAAGACATGCACACAAAATTACACCAAATCAAAATAATATATCATTAGTTTCAAAAAACATGCACACAAAAATACATACCAAACAAACAAATCATACTATACCACCAATGCCATTACATGAAGGACTCTTTTCTCATGACTGGTTTTCAAGTTGATACTAGATAAGCTTCTTTCTAAACTTGTTATTTAGAAGCATACCCTCCTTGGTCCTATTTCTTTGAAGATGATGCTAAGAAAGGATATGAACATAAATCCTCATAGAAAATTGTGTTCTTGTTTCTCTTATGAAAATGCTTCCATCTATGAGATGATGAATTTCTTGTCATTGAAGGGACATGATGATTATGGTGTTGTCCAATAGTGTATGATGATAGAAAATAAGGGTAGTAGCTTGCATTAAGGAACTAAACATGTCTTCAATATGGTTGATTCAAAAATTTATCTTTTACTAGTACAAAAGACCAACCATTGAGATAGTTGTGGTGAATATGACCAATATTGGTGGGATATTGCATGAGGCATTTGATTCATAGGCTATTGAGTTTCATGATAGGAAGAAGAATGGCACAAGGAAGATTATTTAATGTAGAGGAAGAAATCCAAGGATTATGTTTCATCCCTTGTTGAAATTATGATTGAAAAATGAACTACAAGGATAAGAAATTTGATCATGGTGAGGCCTCTTACTCTTTGTTTTAACTTTTCTATAAATCTCAATGAACTTTTTTTTAAATCATTAAAACATAATGTTATCTTTTAATTTAGCACATCCCAAACCTTGTAACAACATTGAGGAGGTCTAGCAAATTCTAATTTATTCTTATGCTTTTCTGAACAAGGGCTTAAATAGCATGAGAAGGTTCAATCTAAGAAATTTGAATTTAAAGGGCCCTGGATCTACTATCTATGCTAAAAAGAAAATAAAGAACTTTGTTAGAACCAAAAACACACTTACAATCTGTTAATCTAGAATCTATATGTTTATGAATATGTGCTACTACAATTATATAGACTTGGATCCTTCCAAGAATGGATTTGAAGAGATAAGCATGAGTCTCTAAAATCATGGGAATGATCCTTATCATCTTATTTATGGATGAGATAATCATGGGTATGGATAAGCATGGATAACTAGGATCTCAACTTATTTAGAATAAATAAAAGGATGAGATCAATCTCCTAATAATGTGGAACGTCTACACATCATCTTCCACAAACCCCCCCATGATGGTAAGGGGTTCCACTCCAAGCTATGTATTCTGCTTTGGTTATTGAGAGTGCGACTGAAGACTGCTTCTTTGATCCCCAAGAGATGAGTGATGGACCGAAGAAGAGACAAAAACCAGAAGTTGACTTTTGATTGTCAAGGTCACCTCCCTAATCTACATCAGTGTATCCCCATACCTTGAAGTTTGTATGTCGATGAAATGTGATCCCAAAATCTGTTGTAGTTCTTAGGTAACATAGAACTCGTTTTGCAGCTTTCCAATGTGATTCATGTAGATCTTGCATGAACCGTGAAAGGTAATTGACAACATATTGGATATCTCGACGAGTATTGGAGAGATACAATAAACCACCAACTAGGGATCTGTATAGTGATAGATTGACTAAAGGATATTTATCATTCTTGGTAAGTTTTATACTAAGGGAGAGTGGTGTGTCTAAGGGATTACTATTAATCATGCCAAATTTCTTAAGGATTGGGAAAATTTCATTTGGCATATGAAAATGGATTTTGTTCTCTAGATTACTTGAAAACCCAAAAAAATATGAGATTTTCCCTAGATCAAATGTTTCAAACTCATTTTTCATAGTATTAAGAAAATCATTTCCTAATGTAATTATAGATGAAAAATAAATTAAATCATCTACATACAAATAGAAAAAAATAAAATCATCTCCAAATACCTTTTTGTAAATTGTAGTTTGGGACTAAAGATGGATGAACCTCTCTTGGTGGAAAAATGAATGAATACATGCATACCATGCACGTGGAGCTTACTTGAGCCTGTACAAAGCTTTATGAAGCTTGTACACATGATCTTGTTTTCCTTCATCAATGAAACTTGGGGGTCATTCCATGTAGACTTCTTCATTCAAAATGCCATTGAGGAATGCAAATGCCACATCCAGTTGATATACCACATAGCAAGCTTGAGAAACAATAGCTAGAAAGATTTTCATAGATTCTATTCATGAAATAGGAGCAAAGTTGTCATCAAAGCCTTTGCCTTGCCATTGGAGATAGCCCTTGGCAACTAGGAAAGCTTTGAATTTGTCTAGTTCACCATATTTATTTCTATTGAGTTTGAATATCCATTTTAAGCTAATGATAGGCTTACGAGATGAATGAGAAACTAGACTCAAAGTGTTATTTTTATTGATTTTTTGTAACTCATGTTCCATTACTACAATCCAACAATCATCTAGCATAACTTCAACAACTTTGGATGGTTTTGCTAGACCATCAGAGCTCCCCCCCATCAACGTAAGTAGTGCATAGAAGTCATCACCCACATTAGAGAAGAAAGAAGTTGTAGCATATGCATCACCTTGGGTTGGTTGGACTTGGTGTTGGTGAGAATGATTATGGATCAGGTGGTAGTGAAAATTCAGATCTAGCATTTGGGAGGTTGGGTGAGAGAGAGCCACCCATGAGGAAGAAGGAGACCACCAGGGAGGAGTCATGGTTAGCACAAAGGCAAGGATCTAGGAGGGTGTGACTATTGACTAGATTAGGAAGGGTGTTTCTACAGAAAAAAAAGTAGAAAGAGGAAGGAAAATGTGTGTAGACGTCAGTGCAAATGCACGTGGAGTTAGAGGCCCATAGGAAACAACATTGCATAGAATGGTGGATGGAAGGGAGTCTAAAAAGGATAGATTATGTCAGCCATGGGTAGCCATCCTATACCTTCTACGTAGCAGGGATACACTCTTGCAATGCTCCCACTCATATGACTTTGATGGAGTAGGCACATTTGCTCAGGTTTCAATCGATGAGCAAGTTTGCTCCGTTGACATGCCAGGACATGGCTAACATCCCATGACAAAATGTTTGCAAGATTAAGTCAGAATCCAAGCCAAGCTAGGTTTTACGCTGTGCTATGCTACGTAGCGTAGAATAGTGTAGAAAGGACAGAACACACAAAGGTCCTCTACCAAGTGGTTTCAGCAAGAAGATTGCACTTGTCCATATTCTGGCCTCCAAGACTAGTTATCTAGCTTCGGCCTTAAGCTCCAAGCATGGATTCTTGAAAAAGCATTGTAAAACTAGGCGAGGATGCATGTCATATTGGCTACTATGATGCACTATGCTACATAGTATAGAGCAATGTAGCAAGGATGCAAAACACCAAAGTGTCCCAAAGATGAACTCAGCAAGTCTCAAGACCTTCAGCATGAAAGATAGAGTTGTAGTTGCTTGCCTAGCTAGGCCTCAGATAGGTATTTTTGGCTCATAGGAAAGATTTTGTTTAAGATCAGTGGCTATGCTATGTAGCGTAACATAGCGTAGTGTGTGGGTATTTATGCTACATACATTCGAAAGTGTAAATAGCATAACACTCATGTAGAAACCTCAAGACATCTTTAGTTAGCTACAGAACTAGTTACCAATGGCTATTCTCATCCCGACACCTCTCCAATAGGAAAAATCAGCAAGTTTGCCATGTTTTTCACCCCCTAACCATCCTTGAAGTTGTCCCTATGCTTGACCCTACTTGCAAAAGTAGGGAAGATGTAGTCCTGAAGCACTGGTACCGCTTTGCATTTATTGACTGGTAGTTTTCTTTACAATAAATATAGCATCTCACTAAACTTTAGCACATGTAGCACGAATGGTGTGGTCACAGCATAATAGTTTTCAACATTACATAGCAACACTGCATAGTCACATCTGCACTTTGTGGGACCCAAGACATGTGGCACTCAAACAATGTTTCTCTCCCACATCTAACTCTATAAATACCCTGGCGAACAATAGTCAAGGGGTTGGCTTTTGGGAGCATTCTAGTGGAATTGGATTTTGGCATTATTGGCTTGGAGCATTCAATTAGCTTATAGCATTTTTGGCTTTTGAAAATTACTTCTCTAGCAACTGGCTTTCTTGGTTGAGATACTGGCACTTCAGCTCTTTGGTGATCGGCTATTGACAGTAGCTTGAGGAACTGTGACCATACTACTTCATTGTAAGCTGTGCTTGTTCCCACTATCATCTGTTGTATACCTCCTTCATTTCAACAAAGATCACATCCCCGATCTTGGGGTGGTGCACTTCCTTACCTAAACTTGTTTCATTTTTTCTTTGTTATTTATATGTTTTGCATTATTTTTAATCAATATACGTTCATCGCTTATCACTCAATGTGTGTATAAGAGCCTTAAAACCAATGTTTATGAAAGGTTACTGTACACCATTTAAGTTCCTATCTGATCGATTGGACCATTCAGGGCACCCCATGTCTGTTTACATCCAGCACAACCCTTGCATGGATCTGGGGTTAGGCTGTACACCCGGTGACCTCTCAGTGTTCTAGCCACCAATGTTTTCAATCGCTACATGCATCGCCTTGGGTTGGTTGGACATGGCGTTGGTGAGAATGACTGTGGATCAAGCGGTAGTGAAAATTTAAATCCAACATTTGGGAGGTTGGGTGAGAGAGAGCCACCCATAAGAAATAAGGAGACCACCAAGGAGGAGTCATGGTTGGTGTAGAGGGAAGGACTTAGGAGGGTGTGACTACTGACTAGATCAGGAAGGGAATTTCTACAAAAAATGGAGTAGAAAGAGGAAGGAAAATGTATGTAGACATCGGTGCAAATGCACATGGAGTTAGAGGCCCATAGGGAGTAGCATTGGATAGAATGGTGGATGGAAGGGAGTCCAAAAAGAGTAGATTGTGTGTTGGCAAATGCAAGAAATGTAGATTGGATGTTACCAAAATAATAGAATTGGCAAATGGAGGAAATGATGACTCTAGAACCAGAAAATGTGGAGCTAGGGCACCGAAATTGATGCCTGGCCATTGTTTCATGAAATGGAGGAAGCGTTAATGAGGAAGGGGAGGTGCCAATGCATGGAAAATAAGTGAGGTAGACCCTGTGGAAACGGGGGGCCATTGGAACCTAGGAGTTACATAGTTCCCTTGGTGTCCACGATTTTAGGAAGGACATCCCCATTTGGTAGAAGAGTCCTGAGACGTGTGCTAGCCTAGCATCGCTGGAGTGGGCTTGGCGTTGGAAAGAGAATAGCCTAGAGGATGCTCAAAAAACACATCGGTGCTGGGGCCTGCACAAAAAATTTTTGTTGTTGCAAAAAATAAATTGTGGTCAATGCAGTCCTATTCTAGAAAATTGATGTCATAAGAATCAATGACCTTGTGATTGTTTTTATCATAGCACCTATAAGCTTTAGATGTGGGAGAATATCCAATGAAAATACAAGGCATAGCTTTGCCATCTAATTTTTGTCTATTTTGAGCAGGGATGTGCACATTGCAGGATGAACCAAAGATTTTCAAATGTGAAATATTATGTGTATAACCATGCCAGAATCGATAAGGTGTTTTATTATGAATTAATCTAGAAGGCACTCTATTTAAAAGATAAATTGATGTTGTACAAGCTTCTGCCCAAAACATATCGACTAAGTTTGACAATTGCAGTAAACACCTGGCCATTTCAATCACGATTCTATTTCAACTACTCCATTTTTTTGGGATGTATAGGATGTGGTAGTTTCATGAATAATTCCATTCTTGTTATAGAATTCCTTAAATTCTTGGGACAAAAATTCACTGCCATGATTTTTTCAAATTTTCTTGATTGTATCACCACTTTGATTTTCTACTACCACCTTGAATTCTCTAAACAATCCCAATGTTTGTTCTTTTAATTTCATAAAATAATCCCAAGAAAATCTTAAAAAATCAATCACAATGATTAACATATAGCTGTTTTTGCCTAGGCACAATGCTTGCATGGGACTGCATAAATCCATATGAACTATATCTAATTTTTCTTGAGATCTATGTTCTTTCCTAGGAAATGGAAATCTTGTGATTTTTCCTAGTTGACATATGTCACAATCATGGCTATTGGGCAAAGAAAATTTTGGCATACCTCTAACGAGTCCTTCTTTCTACATGCTGTTCATTGAGCCAAAGTTGACATGTCCTAATCAAGCATGTGGCAACCATGCAACATCATCAGTGTCAGTGAGGCATTGAACATCCTTTTGTATCTGCAACTTATACATTTGATTTTTGCTAATAGGGATAATGGCAATACCCTTATCATCATCAGCCTTAGATATTTTTCAAACATTCTTTTCAAATGCAACACAATACCCATTACCACATAATTGTCCCACACTTAATAAATTCTTTGAAAGATCTGGAACAAAGTAGATTTTGGAAATAACATAGTTGTTAACTTGTGTGGTTGTGAAGCCAAGCGATCCAATCCTAGCAATGGTTAACTTCTTCTCATTACCTATGGTGAATTTTCCATCATATGTTTTCAGACTTGAGAAGAGTTTCTTATTCCCAGTCATGTGATTGTTGCACCCATTATCAACATACCACGTGTTGTTGTCACTATCATTTGATGCCTTTGTAGAGATCAGGAGGTGATCTTCCTCCTCTTTAGTATAAAACAATTTCTCACCTTTTTGGTGATTCTTGTGGTGATCTTCATCTTCTGGAATTTTTTCTTTTCCTTCCTTTTCATGCTTCTTCATAGACCAACATTCATGAGTATTGTGGGTGTTGGTACCACATAAATCACAATGCTTACCTTCATTTGATTGATTTGATCTTTCATGACCATGACCTTCAGATCTGTTGTGACAACATCCACATCCTCTAAATGAGGATCCACTTGAGGATCTTTGATTTTGATTTTGATTAAATAATCTCTAGAATTGTGCTTGAAATGCATTTGCTATTGAATCCTCAGCTTCCTACGAGCTCAACAATGGTCATCTTATCGAGATATCCTACTTCTTCAATAGCCACGATGATGGGATCATATCATCAGGTCAAACTTCGAAGGATCTTTTCAATAGCAAGCCTTTCCTCAAGTGTTTCTCCACAAGATTCAAGTCCATTTTGAACTTGTTGAAATTGGCTAATGTATTGATCAATATTATCTGAATCTAGCATGTGCAAAGATTCAAAATATTTCCTTAAAGCTTGTAACTTAACAACAAGAACTTTTAATGATCCCTTTTATAAAATCTCCAGTGCATCCCATGCAAATTTTCTTGTTGGATGCATGATAATTTTGGGAAAGATTGTCAAATCTAACCTAGATTGAATGATGAATAATGCTTATGCATCTTTCTTACAAAGATTCTTGACTTCATTCTTTTCATCTTCTATTAGGGCTTGAAATGGTTCTTGATCAGCATCTTGAAATCTACCTTCAATAATATCCCATAAATCTTGTGAGATCATAAATTTCTTCATCTTGATTGTCCAATATTCATAATTTTTTCCATTGAATACAAGAATTTGGAGAGACACGGATCCGTTATTTTGGATCATTCTAGAGAGATCTGTTTCAAGAATTTGAGCTAACCAAGCTTCAATACCAAATGAGAAATCTAAATCTAAAGGGCACTAGATCTACTATCTATGCTAAATAGAAAAAGAACTTTTTTAGAACAAAAAACATACTTACAATCTGTTAATCTAGAATCTATATGATTATGAATATGTGCTACTATAATTATATAGACTTGAATCCTTCCAAGAATGGATTTTAAGAGATAATAATGAGTCTCTAAAATCATGGGAATGATCCTTATCATCTTATTTATGGATGAGATAATCATGGGTATGGATAAGCATGGACAACTAGGATCTCATCTTATTTAGAATAAATAAAAGGATGATATCAATCTCCTAATAATGTGGAATGTCTACACATCATATTCCATAGAATCTTACATTCAATATTCTTTATATCCTTCTAACATTAGGATTTAGGTTGGCTTCTGCTCCATTTGTATGATTATTTCATTCACCTTCCAATTTAAATACAATATCTAATACAATAGCAATTTGAGCCATTGACCTTTGGTAGAGATAACCCATGATAAAAATATCCACCCTTTCATGAGTTTGTAGCAATATTTATTCTACCACATTCATTAATTATTCACATTTATTGAACCCGTGATTTGAACATTGATTAAGCAAGCAATTATACCATTATATGATCATGTCCAATGATTCATTGGTATCTGGCTTTCATCCTACCATCTTCTTTTTAAGGTTTACAACTCGAGCATAAGATTGAAACTTAACATCAAAAGCTTTTAACATGTATAACCAAGAAGTGATGGAATTGGATGGAAGAGATTGATGCCATGTTTTATTATGATCAGTGAGTATGTGGGGAAAAAGATGGAGTTAGCATGTGGGGAAAAAGATGGAATTTCTACTAGTCATTGTTCAATCCTTGTAACTCACAAATAATGATAAATATTTGGACATTAAGTTATGGATTATTATTTGATTTCCAACTAAATGTGATAATGTTGATCATATCAAACTTTTTCATTATACTTTTCTCAATACTTTTAAATGGAGTGCAAACTACTTTATTAGTTTGATACTAGTAGGTCCATGAAATAATGGCCCATCCAAGCCCTTAATGGCTCCATTCAAGTGAAGGTAAGACATATGTGGAATGATGAACTACTTTAAATCAGTAAAAATATATCTTAGGTCTCATAAATAAAGATTTATGAACCTCCTTCTCCTAGAATGATTCATGTTGTAGTAATGGGAGTGTTTAGAGGAAGGTATTGCCTGCTTCCCAACAATGCACTCATACTCCTTATCTACAATCAAATCATGAAGCTCTTACTTTTCATGAGTAGCATACTTTAATTTTTGAGGTGACATGAGTTCATAATTCTCCAAATCCTTGATGAAGCCTTAATTGAATAGAGCATCCTTGAAGTTAGTAGGTGCAACTTCTATAGATTCTCTACAAAATTATCCATGTGCATCACACCATAGTCTTAGTTTGTCTTAATGAAATTTTATTATAATAGAAGATGCTACATCATTTATCATATTTTTAAAAGTTATTTGAACTAATTAAGTCTTCTTATTTAATTGAATTTCATTACTCAATTTAGCCATGCTTGCTTTGGTCCTTTATTTTCTACAAAATCAATAACATAAAAAAATTGTGAATGTATAAGCATTTCAAGACAATTCACCAATGTCTTCCCTAGCAATATTGTCAATGATATGAGTCCTAATAGTTTTGGACCAATGAGTTCATTTCATATGAAACACAATGTGATCTAGTCATAAGCTTCAAATACAATGTTGAGTGAATTGTCAAGAACACTTATGTATATCATTGCATTCAATAAATATAAAAAATGCTATGATACATATAATATAGTTAAAATCCATGTTTCCATGGTAAGAGATAGCGAAAATATTTATAATTTTATATTTTATAATTTTTATGGATTTCATAAATATAACAATAAAATAAGCATAAACACATATGCATCATAATCACTGTTGGGAATAGGTGCAATGCTTGTGTTGCAACCCCTCTTGGAGATAGGCACAACACCACATACGAAATGTATTAAATATAACTCTTAGTTACAACCTTAATGACCAAATTTCATGTTATACATTCATGATCTTCTTGGGTAAGGGTGAATCATTATAGCTTATGAAAATGAAAATTAAGTAGATATTTTTATGGTTTTAATGTTATATAAATATTTTTGGATTTTAATCTTTAAGGAATCAATGGTGGAACAAGGAAAAATCATAAACTAAATTTACTGTGTAAACACTAAACTACACATTAATCAAATAGTTATGACTATGTAAGCAAGATAGTAATCTGATAGAGTCTAGCCACACTTGTGAAAGTGATGACTCAAAATACATACAAGAAAAGAAAATAAATCAACCTACCTAAGGGAGGGAGAACATTTCACAAAAAATAAGTGTCAAAAGCTCAAATGAAATGAATGTTATGCTTAATATGTGTGTGAATGCCCATATTATATATTTATATTTTTCATGAAGTAACAGAGTGTATTCATCAATGCCTAGATGTTAATGAAGATTCATCAACACAACCCTTGCCAATCTTAGTTACATGAAAGGCAAAGAAGACCAAACTAGACCTAGAGGAGATGTGTAAGTGCTACTACACTAAAGCAAGAGGCTGAACTAATGTAGGGTAGTCAACATACCCTTATCTTTCGTTCCACTCCCTTTCCTCCTCCCTTCCCCCCCAATACCCTCCACACACACCCCCACCCTTGCCCCTACCCCCCTCTTCAAAAAAATCACACTTTACGCATTGGATTCATTCAAAAGTTGGAACCCAAGGTGGCATTCCAAAAGAACCAAAGGGCATTTGAATAAAGCTAGAATCATCCTAAAGGGCTTGCAATCATACACACAACTTCAAAGTATTACATAGAGGACTAGAAAACATTTTGGGAGACCAAGAACCTTAACTAAACACACTAGACTACAAACACATGCAACATGAGACACTTCCCAAATCTATACCTTATAATTGACATACAAATTACCACTAGATGCCTCATTAATCTTGAATGATGATGAGTTTTTGTATAGGTAATAATTTTTTTAACAGAAGCTACAACTACATCATGATTATCATGAGGATATTGTATTGGTCAAGGGGATAATATATTATACCAAAGAGGGAGATCTAGTACAAGCTAGCTAAAATACTAAGGGAAATATTATAACTAATCCAATTTAACTGAGTGTATCAAAATTCAAAATTTTTGTAGAATATATTTACAATGAATTTGATGCTTTCTTTTTTTTAAGAGAGTAAATGCTTGCGATGGTAATTTTGGATGTAAAATTCCTTAAGGATAAAGAGTCTAGGTGCATGATAAAACTACCAAAGAGACATCTAGAAGTTTCTTAGGAAATTTTTTAAAAGAAGAAGATATTGAGAAATAACATAATTAGTTATCAAATATAATATCCTTTATGTAACACTATGATATGAGCCTATCCTTATAAGAAAAGAATACATGCTCATATGTCTAACTCATAGTCATTACTTGATGAGGATTTTACAATTATTAACTCATCAGGTAAAACCACTACTCTTACTTATATATTACCAACTCATTCTATCAGTGAAATTTATTACTATAAGAAGGGGTATCTTTGTATAATAACATTGATAGAGCTAGCTCATGTGAGATTGATGCATGATATGGATGAAAATATGAAAAGAGCCTTTGTTCTCAATCAATTACATGCAAACAAAGAAATGATTAAAGATGTATTTACAATTAGGAAAATGAAGTTCAATGGAAAGAAAATGTATAAAGCATCATGTAGATTAATTCATAATATTAAATGTAGTACATTTTACAACCACAAGAGTAGTTTTAAAATAGTTATTATCATAACTAAGAATGGAAATACAACAAAGATAAAATTAAGATGACATAAAATATTTGTAATCCATGTCATTTAGAAGTTTATAGAAGATCTAATTGATCATTATCCAAATAAATCAAAACACATTATTCAAGATGGTAACTCATCATGAATGAAATCATTGTTAATAACAATGAATCAAATCATTCTTCTTGAAGACTATGTCAATCCCAAGATGAAGGATATTTATATTCCTACATTGACTAAAATTCTATTGTCTAAGTTGTTTTCCAAATATATTCCAAATGTAGTATTCCCAAAACCACATGATTTTAGTGTATGTCAAACATGTCATAATTTAGATTATAGAAAAAAATCAACTTATGATCATGTTAAAAAATAAAAATAGAAAAATATCTACATATGGATTATGTTACAAAGTGTAGGCATGTGTACTATGCTAATCAAGATTTGGAAATAAGACATTCAAATATGTACTTAAACATAATCCATGATAAGATGAATAGAAGTAAGACAACATTGTCCAAATTACTTTTTCTACCTAAGGGAGTATTAAGAAGAGATAGATTTCAGTTTTTATTAACAAACATTCTAGTCTATGGTAAGGGTAATGATGAATTCATTCATTGCACTCCATTTAATATAAAAATGAACTTTCAATTTACAATTAATTCTCTTGCAAAGTGCTTATGTGATTTGGAGGTAGAGCTAGTTAACCAACTAGGTGGCCTTTCTTGTATTACTCAAGAACATTCAATGATTGGTTATGCATTGCTTGATAACTCAATTGCCCCAAAAATTAATAGTCTAAAAGATGAAATCAAGAATAAAAATGAATTTCTAAGATAGCATGCACCTCTTCTAGGAACTCTATTTCTACAAATTGGCAATTGTGATGTGGATACTAAAAACAAGTATGTTTTTATTTTTATCCTTACTAATCGCATGGAGGGTTTTCAATGGCATCAAATTAAGATTCCTTCTTGTTGTTCACACTCATGAAGACATAGATGTAATCTTTGATAATCTATTAAAAATAATAAGAAAATAGTCATATATTTATTCTATCACAACTTATGAATATGTATCATATAGTAAACTCTACTAGTGGGGAAAATTATAGTATTTAATTTAGAGAGAATTTTTACAACTTCAAAAGCTACTTAAAATATTTTGTCAAATCCAATTAAAAATTTGATTTGAAAACAAAACATCCATTATATTAGATTTTATGATATTGATGGAATTCTTGTAATATCATGGAAAATAAAGATAAGGGGAAACTTTTGGACTAATCTAATTCATTTATGGACAAGGAAGGATGGTCAGTCATATCTTTCCTTGGAAGATCCTCTAATTCTATCATATTTTGGTACAGATGAAAGAGAAACATAAAATATTATAGAGAGAATTCATATCTATATTACAATTTGGAATGATGAGATTAGTTGAAATCTGCAAAATATTTACAAAATAGTGTGGGAAAAAATAATTGGACATTGGCAAAAGATTATCCAATAACTTAATGATTAAAAATGAAGAGTTTTCTTCAAATTGAAATTCATGATTCTAATCAAGAATAAAGCAAAGTATCTTTGAAACATTTTTATAAAAACAAGAAATACATAACATCACCAAAGATAAATTAGGGTATGTTGGACATTGAAAAAAATAAGCTGAAGGCAACTTTCAATCCACATATAAATATCCATGTAGGGATGATGCTTCTTGTACATATTGGAAATAATGAAGATATTATATGGGTTAGTAGATGTATGAACTTAGAAGCTGAAGAACATGATCATAAGATAAAAAAAGATGCATGTTAAATGGTACAAGCCATAGGAAATTTTGAAAAAATAATTTCTTGAAAGATATTAGCATGTAAATCCTATAGATCTAGGACAAAAAATGTCTAAATCTAAAAAAAAACTATATATGCATGGGTATCAAAGTTAGAAAACACAAGCAAGATTAAGATAATTAAAAAGTCTAGAGAGAAACTAGATTATCTCCTTAAGAAAATTTCATGTGACAAAATTCATTAAACTGAGTTAAATGATCTTATGATGAAGCAAAATTTTTCAAATTTTTTCTAAGTAATGAAATCATACTAATTCTTATTTTGGAGTTTGATGAGCATCGAGGTACCCCTATGCTCAACCATATGAATACAAGCGTTTCATGCACGATCTGGTCAAATTCCAAGGACTAAGTGCCTATGCACCTTTGTGGAACAAGAATAAGTTGGTTGATCATTGTCTTCCCAAACTTACTTATATGTCATGATTGTATGGTTAAGTAAGCTTGAGGCATATGATTTTTATAGCTTTTATGTTTTTTATGTCCTGTTGCTAATAAGGGAGGAGAGAGAGAGATAACTAAGTGACTAATTTAACTTAACTACTAATTAACTAGGCTTTAAGCTAATCTTAACACCAGTATCCATTCTCACTTGCCGTACACATCCTAAACCAGTGCAACACTACTGGGATTACCAAACGCTAATTGTTACTGGGTTACCAAGTGTTACACGCATGCTTGAAGTGATCGTACTTTGTGTCCTAATAATAGAAATGTAAAGTGCATAAAATAAAATAAAATAAATGTAGAAGAAAATAAAATAAAGAAAATGAGTACGAAAAAAAATCTCAAGTGCTACAAGGATGAATACAAGAGCTCGTCATTATTGCCGTACACAAGGTGTGCTCAGGTACACAATGCTCGAATAAAGATCCATCCACACTTAGACCTCCTGTTGTGGGCACTTGCCTAGAGTTTTGCTACTTGACTCCTAAAATACTTCCTCCTCTGAATTCTTCTTCTTTATTCTTTTTCTTCTTCTTCTTAAGTCCTCCATATTGTGTGCCTAGGCACTGTATTTATAGGCTTGGGAGCAACTACTCTAATAATTACAAAAATGACCACTCTAATTTTAGAGAAATTGCCCCTCTAATTTTAGAGAGAAACTACCACTCTAATTTTAGAGAAACTACCCCTCTAATAATAACCATTCTAATAATTAGAGTAACTACTCTAATAATAACCACTCTAATTATTAGAGTACCTGCTCTCATCATAATTCATTCCTTTTATAATTTTTAACATTTTGAAGTCTTTCTCTGAGCCTAAATTTATAGTTTTTTAAGCATGATCTTCTAAATCATATATATCCATAACATATCCATTTTCAAATGATGTTGTTGCATAAAAAAGATGGTTCCTCTTCATAACAAATGTTATTGTTATCATAACATGATCCAAAAGGGCATTTGTGATTGAGACCTAAAAGGATGCATTGTAATAACAAACATGTCTCTTGAGGTAATCTTTGGAGGTTTGAACTAAGACATTTATACCCAGGCTTAGAGGTCATGTCAAGCATGGAGTAGCAAAGCTAGTATACTGTGGTGGTAGTGTTGGATTGCCTCTAAGGGCTAGATGCCAAAGGAAGAAAACCCCAAGGAAAACTCTCAGAGCATGATCCAAATACTTCATTCCAAATTAATAAAGCATTCTTTTCTTTTCTTTTTTAATTTTTCCTATTATTTCCATTACTCATAATGTCTAATATAATGTATATTTGATGTTTTCTATGACATTTGGAATGGGATTTCACAATATCACTATCCTAAAGTAACTTTTCTATAAACTCTAGTTCATACTTCATAATATTCTTTGGAATACAATTTTTTCTTCATTGTGTTGCTATATTTTTGGCTCTATTTGAATCCCTATCCTCTTATATATTATTATTTTTGATAGATTAAGAATACAAGTTATTGATGACTAATTCATTAGGATCACTAATTTTCTTCCCCGAACATATGCTCTACTATATAACTTTCAAATTCTTTAAATAACCTTTACACTAGCTATTTATAAGACCTTAATAAATGAAATTTTTATAACACATTTTCCAAGGATATGATCACATATCAACTTAGAATCCATTTTTATTTTTATTCATTTTGCTTATTGATCTATTGCCCATTGAATTCATCTACAAATAACTTTATAATTGACTTTATTTGTTGTACAAGAGAATTGAAGATGTATTTATTTGATAATTTTTTTAGCCATTTAGATCAATTATTATTAAACCTATCCTTGATCCTTTTGAATTACATGCTCCATCAAAATACATTTCTCGTAAGCATTCTTCTTGATCTTCCAACAACATAATTTAAAGTTCTTAAATCATAGTAACTTCCATTTTAACATATGTTTCTTGAATAACCTTATTTATTTCATCTAACATAATATTTTTTATCATTAAAGATTAACCATTAATGGTAACCTCATGTGAGAATAATCTATGACTCATGGTAAGATTCTAGTCTCTACCATGACCTCACTAAATCTCACGGTGAATACCACAAATGTACATATGCATACCATAGATTAGGTAATAGTCTAAGTAATTTACCATAACTCATGATCCAGTTATGCTTAAGAACATGACCTCATCATGGGTCATATTTTGTATTGGTGATTTTACCATGAGTCATGGTGATGTGAAAAGTTATCAAAGAATGTACCACAGAATAACGAAGATGATGGAAGTTGATATGATTGTAAAAACATATTAAAACTTACCAGAAATATGAGTCAACCATGAAATTCCAAAGTCATAGATATCATAGATTTAATAGATTTATGAATCATTTGGATCTTAGTCTTATAAGGAAAATCATCAAGGAGATAGATCTATTTAGTCTACCTTTTCACTAGGTTCAGGCATGTGTATGAAAGAAAGGATCCTTATAGTAAGCTTTTAAGACTCCACAAGAAGGCTCTACAAGCCTAACTTCAAGGATCTCTAAGCTAGACATGATTGAGTAAGAAAGAGAGAGAGAGAGAGCTTCAATGAATTTTTTTCATCCTTGAGAAAGGCATGGTATGCTTTTATATCCACAACTAGGGTTTATGAAGGTTTTCTAAAACTAATTAGGTTTCTTATCAGGTTTATCACATGTATATGTAATTCCAAAATATGGAAAATTCTCATGTAAATATAAGTCATGAGTCTATATGTTGGGGTTAATTCTAAGGTAACATGATAAATGATCAAAAAATAATTTATTAAGCTCAAATGAAATATCACACAATAATAACCCAAGGTACTATCCAAGATAACATATTTGTAGAATAAATCATCAAATATATATCTTCTAAGCATATCTCTTAACCTACAATATCAAGTAATTCCAAATTATTATTATACCATATAATCACATGGGCTACCATTCTTATGATTTATTTTTAAAAAGAAATATCAAGGATTAGTAAATAATAAGAAAATAACTCATAAGCCAAAAAAAGAATAGAATCCAAAATTATAATAATAAAATTATCAAAAGGATGATCATGAGTTAAAATATTTACAAGAGCAATAATAAAAAATACCATAGAATCATAATGTCAAATAAGAGGTTATAAGATCAAATCTTGTATGGTGCAAGTTTATAACAATTAAACAAAAGTCATATTAAATGCTATGAACATGAATCATTAGCTAAGTCAACTTAGAAGGCAAGATAGAACAAGAAGATCAATGAAGAATAGAAGTTGGGAATAATTATGTTTTAACAATGAACAAAAGCTCAATCAATGATAATACAATTTATAATATGAATCAAGTAATTAACTATCTTGAGAAAGCATAAATAAAAACATGGAATAAACATAACAATTTAACATAGTTTAGCTAAGCCTACTTCACTTGCAAGGGTGCAATCACCTATTCTTCCCCTAATTCCATTCTCTTTCTAGAAATCTTGTCAGTTCTAGTTAAAGTGTTTCTAGTCTCTCTTGTACAATGTCAGTTTGTGGGTTTTTAGTGTCTTACAAAATATCACAATAATGGTGAATGCTCACCAACTCTCAATGATTGAAAAATTACAAGGATTTGAATGTAGGAATGTGGATAAAAGGGATTAGAAACATCCATATAAAAACTCAAGAATAAGAAGAAGAGTATGCACAAATAAGAAACAACATGGATGTAGAACTAGTGCACGATCACAAAGGGATTTTCTTTGAACAAGCATTGAATCTTACAAAATTATCAAAATCTTCAACAGACAATCCTTGAACTTCAATCTTCCCTCTCACAATAATTCTCTATGATGATCTATCTTCTACTTTCATGATGGTACTCTAGATTCCATTATATCGGTGTTTGACTAAAATGATCATGAACATAAAAAATGTCAACTTTCCATAATAAATTAAAAAACTTGTAACTACTTTGATCAGTTAACCTAGATAGCTCTAGTTGACCAAATGTCATGCTTGGTCAACCAAATGAGGGATCAATTAACATGAGGACTACATCATTTTTCTTGACTAGCACAAAACATAAATCTAGGTTAGGTAACCCAAGAAACTTCCAGACATCCTTACAATTAATGATTTTCTTCAAAATCAATCCAAACTTGCTTTTGGGCTAAATGACTCAAGGGATTTCTAGGTGAACTAAAAAGTATGAAATTTCTAAAACCAATCATCTAGTGACTAGGAAAAATAACAATCAACTAGATGAATGATGCATTAATCAAAAGAAAGCACTTCATGAAAAATTAACTTGTCAGTCAAATTGATGGATTCCCTTAGATACTTAAGAAACCTTTTTACATGTTCTTCTTCATCTCTTAAAATATGTGGAACATGCTCACTTAATTTGCAAGACTTGTTGTCATATTCATGAATAGATACACCATTCTACAACAACATCTTAAATTCATTCTTCTTTTTATTATGTGTCTTAAGCAAAAAAGAGTTTTTATTTTCCTTTTTAAAATATTCCCAAATCACATTCTCCACCTCTCAACCTTTAACTTGAAGTATGTTACTCCACCAATAACATGTTACACCTTGAAGTTGATACATTTCCAATGTTGTTTCTGGCTTAGTAAATAGTTCAAAACATCAAAATATTTCTCTATCTCTTTTATCCATTCCTATGCAACATATTGATTCTCAATTCCTTTAAAACTAGGATGGTTCAATCTCCTAAACTCTTTAATTATTCTAAGGTTGTTACTCTCAACATGTTGGTATCCCTCTTGATTTCTACATTAGTTATCTCGATTGCTCAAAAAATTAACCAAGCTTTAAAGTAATGTCTATTTTACATCATTGGAACTTATTCCTTTATTGGTTCTTCCTCTTCTTTGATTCATTTGTAAGACTAACGAACTCTAAAACCATGCTCTAGTACAAAAATGTCACATCCTAGGAATTTGACTTATAAATTCACTAATTAAAATGTTTCACTTAATTGCTTAAGGACATGTAATGTCATAACACTATCTTAGAAAGAAAATTTAAACCATAAGAATTATAGAATAAACTTAAAATCCAAGAATAATATCATGAGTAAAATCTCATAAATAGAGTTTATAATTAGAAGCCTTAATACAACATCATGATTCTTATAAAATTTCAAGCACATAATGTTCCTGAGGACCTCAAAGTAATATGAATCAAAACATAAGACAATCCATAAAATGTAAAATTTTCTTCAAATTTAATTTTGCTTCTACTTAGAAAGGTTCTTCCTTGAAACACCATCAAATCTTGACTATGGCATCCCAACTACAATTTTGGCTAAGTGTTGAGACTACACTCACCCTAGTTGGGAGCATAGTCAGCCTCTCATGGAGAGCATAGTCAACATGAAGGTTAGTTTTTTGCAATTTTTTTCTAAGTGTTAACACCACACTCTCTCCTAGATAAGAGTGTAGTCAACCTATTATGGAGAATGTAGTTAACATGAAGGCCAATTTTTTGAATTTTTTTTCCAAGTGTTGACACTACACTCTCCCTGAGATGAGAGCATAGTAAGCCTCTTGTGGAGAGCATAGTCAACACGAAGACCAATCTTTTGCAATTTTTTTCTAAGTGTTGACACTACACTCTCCCCTAGATGAGGGCATAGTCAACCTCTCATGGAGAGTGTAGTTAGCATGAAGGCCATTTTTTGTAATTTTTTCTAAGTGTTGAGACTACATACTCCCTTAGTTGGAAGCATAGTCAGCCTCCCATGGAGAGCATAGTCAGCATGAAGGCCATTTTTTCACAATCTTTTCCAAGTATTGATACTATGCTCTCCCCTAGATGAGAAAGTAGTTAGCCTCTCATGGAGAACGTAGTTAGCATGAAGGCCAGCTTTGCAATTTTTTCTAAGTGTTGATACTACACTCTCCTTCGGTTAAGAGCATAGTCAACCTCTCATGGAGAGAATAGTCAACACGAAGGATGGTTTTTGTAAATTTTTTACTTAGTGTTAAGACTACAGTCATCCCCAGTTGAGAGCATAGTCAACCTCTTGTGAAAAGCATAGTCAAGATGAAGGCTAGTTTTTGTGATTTTTTTCTAAGTGTTAAGACTACGCTTATCCCTAGTTAAGACCATATTCAACCTCTCATGGGGAGTGTAGTCAGCTAGAATAGTCTCCAGTAGCTTCCATAGCATGAAAATGGTGCTTAGATCAACTCCAAAATGCAATCAACTCACATTTGATGAGCATAATTGGTAAAAATCTTGCTTTCTTATATCCCCTTTTACCCCAAAATTTTAATTGCACTCAACCCCACACGAGACCATGGAGAGTGTAGTCCCACAAAGCATAGCCTTTGGCTTTCAATTTTTAGGTACCGTGCAGTCTTCTTAGCACACATAAGCGATTAGAAACATAGTCATAGTCTCACAGTCTTGTAGAGTCTAGCAAAGCATAGCAAAGCACAACACCACCAGCCTAATGGAGAGTGTAGCTGGGTGAGAGTGTAGTCCCAACCATCCCCTCCACCATGTGGTAGCCACCCCATATTTTCTACTAACCCTAAAACTATAAATACCTACATTCTCAAAGTTTTCAAGTTTGGAAAATGAAAGGATTAGCAAAATCTAAGAAACACTTGGGAGAAAACCAAATGCATTTTGGTGAACAAAGGATAGGCAAAGTTGTAGACCACCATAGATCCCTATAGCCTAGTAGAACACCAAAACCAATGGTACACCATAGTAGCCAACCTAGTAGATGTAGACACCTTGGCAGAGTGCCAGTCTTCATGGCTAGACACCTCAAAGATAGTGACTATGCTATTTACTATGCCTATTATACACCATGTACCTTCTAACCCCTTTTGGTGTTAAGTACACTCAACCCCATTTGGGGTGGTGTTCTACTTCTCTCTCTCTCTCTCTCTTTGCATTTTTTGTAGTTTACTTGCATTTTTCATTATTTTACCTCATACTCATGGATAAAACTATGCTCAAGCAGTGGTCTACATGTGTTGCCATTATTTACTTTGTCAAAACTCTTAACTACACTTGATCCCACTGACACCATTAACACTATAAACATCGCTTGCACACATAGCACTATGTTTAACCATACTACACCCATGTTGCATCCAGTAAGTTCCTATTCAATTAGCCAAACCATTTAAGGAATCCTATCTCTACCTCCAGTAGGCCCTTGCACAGATTTAGCGTTAGGTTATGCACTTGTGGACCTTAGTGTTCTAGTTACTAATATTTTCAGTCATTATAGTTTTAGTGCTAGAAGGAGGGCTAAACCATTTTCTTTTTCAAACTTCATTGTGGTTATCTTGCATGCTCTCTGTATCACAATTGCTAGCTTTAGACCAATGTAGACCATAACATCCCTATGGACTTGCTGCATGTGTAGTAGTATCTAGATCTTAGGCCAACACAAGCATTTTCTACTAATTGGTTGATGTAGATTGGACTCCATAGTCAGTTCCCCTAGAACCTTGCATAGCAACCCAAAGCACACATATCTACTATCTATCAAATTCTTAACACTTTTAGTTGAATTGTAGTCATCTTTGGTGTAGAGAGTGTAGTTAACTTTCTAGCATAGATAGTGTAGTCAGCTCTCAGGTACAGAGAGCATAGTCAACTCTCTGGCATAGAGAGCATAGTTAACTTTCTAGTGTAGAGAGTGTAGTTAGCTTTCTAGCTTAGATAGCAAAGTTAGCACTCTGGCATAGAGAGCATAGTAAGCTCTTTTATGTAGAGAGCATAGTCAACTCTCTAGCATAGAGAGTGTAGTCACCTCTCTTGTGTAGAGAGCATAGCCAGCTTCTAGCATAGAGAGCATAGTTAGCTCTTTAACATAGAGAGCATAGTTAGCTTTCTAGCATAGAAAGCATAGTCAACTCTCTGATGTAGAGAGCATAATCAACATAGTTAGTGGTGTTAGTAGCATTTTGTGATCAACAATCCTTGTAGTCCCCTCTTACAACTTAATCTACATCCATGAACCCAGAACACCTTCAATGTTAGTCCCAAGCACACTTGTTGTCTTGCCCATCCAACAAGAGACCAAGATTGACAATGCTAGGAATTTCATAATGGTAGAGCCAAGGAAATTCCTTAGGGTACGTGGTCAAGATCCAAAGTATGCCACACTAAGTGACAAGCAATACAACTTTATATGCACAAAAATTTAAGTAGGGATACTATAGACTGCTTGGACATGGAAGCAAAATGAAGCTACAAACTAATCCATTGAAATGAACAAGAGTATATCCCCTACTCACTTGATATCATTCCACTCACACAGCCTTGGATGTTAGCCTAGCTCATCCAAGTAGGTGAGCACAATGTAGGAATAGACTATGAGGAGCCCCTATGAGAAGAAGAGGATGAGTTTGAAGCTTGCTCAGAGCATAAGGGCTCTTTTCACATTGTCTTCTAATAATCAATCCCTAGTCTAGCTCTTTTGTAGTCTCATTCACTCATTCTCCTTGAGATGATCATAGCACCCATGTCACCTTCCTACTCTGCCAGGCCTAGGTCAATGTCTATGATAGTGATGCATCATACCCAACATACAAATTATGATGCAGTATCCCCCTTTAGCTTGCCCTTCATGGCATAATTACCATCCATTCAGTCATTACTACCCATAGTAACTAGATCAGGTCAACCATGCATCCACATAGGGCCCATCTCCAAGACCCAAGCAACTCAGGAACCCTATGTCTTGCCTATTTTTTCAATGTCCCTAGTGTCAGCCCAACCCACGTATGTGTTACCTACACTAATAACCATCCCTATAGCATGACCCATGCATCAAGCACATTCTACAATTTTGCAACCCCCAACCAGGCCATGGACCACATAGCTAGTCCAACAACAAATTACAAAACCAACATAACTAGCTAGAACATCTCAAGGCATTCCAAATGATCCAAAGCTTAATAGAAGAGGTGAAGTGGCTTAAAGCTTCCTCCTCCAAAACTATTAAAGTGGTGAACTTCTACCAAGATGATCTTATAAGTCTTGCAATCCCACCTTTAACTCTTATGGCTAGGATTCCACTACCTCAATTCACCAAATGTAATGGTGAGGAGGACCTAAATGTACATCTAGTCATGTTTAGGTCCAAGTGCCTCCTGTTGTAAGCATGGCTACATGTCATCATGTGTATGTTCGCCATGTCGCTAATTGGCAAAGCATTAGATTGGTACCGTGCACTACCGAGAGGCTCTATCTCCTCTTTGGAGAACCTCTTGAGCCAATTTGTGATGCACTTCAAATATAATTTAAAGCCAAAGGAAACCTTAGACCAATTGATGTAAGTCAAGAAAAGCCACCTAGAGCCTATGAAGAAATTCATTCAACATTGGAGTGCCTCACTAAATGAAATACAAGAGTCAATATTAGAAGGACATCTCCTAGCCATTTTTAAGGCTATAGTTAATGACTTTATAAAGTCAAAGGTATACTACCTAGGCCTATAGTCCCTAAGCCAAGCCTTTGCTCAAACCAAAAGCATAGAGAATGCCATAGAAGCTAGCAAGGATCCAACCTATGTGGCCTACAAAAACCAACACACAAGAAAAGATAAGGATAAGGGAAAGAAAAATGTAACAATGGTAAGTATGGCCAAAGATGCCAAAGCAACCAACACAAGGCCAATAGCTAGGTAGCCCAAAGTCCCAACTAATAACAAAGCCACCAACCCTAGCATAAGGATAACCAACCAAACTACATCCTTAGTTTCCACAATGCAAGCTATTCCAAGGCATAACTTTGAGTGCAAGGATCACTCTAGTACATCCTTTTTCCATTAAAACCTTCAGAGCTACTAGATCAACTATTAAAAGCTTAATGCATCTAGTATAAGAAAATGTCTAAGGATGCCTGCAAGAAACATGATAGATATTGCAAGGTACTAAGGAATCCCATGTCAATAACACCAAATGAGCCCTCAGTCCTAAGGCATTTTAGGCTAGAACAATTTTGCCACTACCACTAGTTGCCCAGCCATAACACTCATTTTTGCATAGCCTTGTAGAAAGATTTGCAAAGGATGATTAATAGAGGTTAGTTGGTACTTGACACTGCTAACTTGGTTAGGCCTTAACACCATTTAATGAGGGCTTAAAATGACCCTCTAAACATAAATGATGTTGACTATGTCATAAACATCATCGACATTGATGATGATCCAGAACTAGTGTAGTAGCCATTCGTGGTCTCTGTGCCCTTTGGTGATGAAAGGATCCCCTCAAATCCCATGGGATCAAGGCCCCCTTTCATTGTTAGAGTGCTACCTCAAGTACCCACAACTCCCTTCATAGTTAGGGTCCCCCTATAAGTTGCATCAATTACAATAATTTAGCAACCCTTCTTTGTTCAAGTGTCACAACATGCTAACCCCTCACTTTCCTGAAACCTAGTAGTGGCCAATGCATTGATTCCTTCCTTTCTAAGAGGTAACATCACTAGCAACACTAGTAGGTCCTCGAGGTGGCAACACAAGAGACCTAATGAGCATATTATAGACAAGATGACTAGGAAACATCAATACTAGAGAGTGCTAGGTCTACCAAAGCTGATTTCCATATCTACAATTCCCATGGCCAAGGCAACTGAAGGGCCACAATGAGAAAACTACCAGGGAGCACTAAGCCCCCTAAGTAGGCCAACTAAGGAAAGCCCAAGTCACCTCCGTAAGAGATTCATCTCTTAGGCCACATGAAAGAAGTCAAGGCTAACAACAACATGGCTTATGGCAAAGACTTCATGGATGCATTAGCCTAGGTTACACAAGCACTCAAACAAAAGAACATAACATTGAGCTTGTATGACCTAATCATGACCTCATCTACCCATTGCGAAGCACTGGTGCAGATGTTTACCTCCATTCCTATTATGGAGGGCATCTTGTAGATGAGACCTCCATCCATGCATTGATGTTACCTCCTACACCATATGAACCAAGTTCCATATCCCTAGCATTTTGCAATGAAATAATTAAGGTTAATCCTGAGAGGGGCAAGGTCATAACAACTCCCATGTTCATCACCATCTATGTTGAGCAATGCAAGATTTGCAAAGTGCACATTGATGATGAAGTAGCAAAAAATGTTATACCATAAGTTAGGCCTCATGGATCAAATTAGACTAACAAAAAATACATGTCTAAAATCCTTCAATGGGTTGTGCATCATCATCAGGGGCACTATCACCATAGCCTTTGTAGTAGGGGAGCAATTCCACACCATTGCTAAATTCATTGTCATAGAGAAAATGCCAGGCTTCAACTTAATATTGGGTAGACCTTGGCTGGCCCAATTACAAGCCATCTCCTCTTCAATTCATCAAGAAATCCACCTCCCATACAAAGGTGGCAAAGTTATCATCCATGGTGATAATGTTGTCCCTTTGGCCATTAATAACATAAATATAGAGCATGGCTTGGAAGTTGAGTTTCCTAATGACATTCTTGTGGAAAACAATGAGATGCATGAGGTAGATGCACCCAAAAAGACAAAAGAAGCCAATGACCTCCTAAAGGATGCCCTTTGGGCAAAATTACCCTTTGATGTAGCAAGCAAAGATCATAGGGAATACTGGATAGGGCAAGCCAAACCCTACGTGCCTCCTAACCCATACTAGGTTAGAAAGCAACTACATGACTAAGGTACCTCCTTAGTCTAAAATGTGCTAAGTGCCTACCTATTATTCACTTTTGCACACCTTATACCTTACTCTTTGCTTATGTTGCATTTGTGTTGCATTATATTAGCATGGTAGCATGTTATTTACATTTAGCTTGATCATTTATATTATGCATTTATTTGCTTAGTTTGTGCATTCGTCTACTTTTTTTACTCATTTTCTTGTTAGTTTACACTTCTGCAATTATTGTTTTAATGCATGAGGAACATCAAAGTGCATAAAAATCATAAATGCAAAAATTACCAAAAAGAGAGATAGCAACACATGACCCAAAATGACCTTAAACTAGCAATATGAGGCCTAGAATGGCCTTAAACTATCACCTTCAATCCCCTTGTAGTGGTCTAGAATGGCCTTAAACTAGCAATATGTGGCTTGGAATGGCTTTAAAATATGGCCTTAGCCCAGAATGACCCTAAGCTATCATTGTGAACTAGAATGGCCTTAAACTATCACTATGGCTCAAAATGGTCTTAAACTATCGTAGTGGCCTAGAATGGCCTAAAACTATTTCTTTCCATTACCATCAACCTAGAATGACCTAAAACTATCACTTTTAACCCTCTCGTAGAGGCCCAAAATGGCCTTAAACTATCACCTTAGCCTGCTATGGCCCTAAACTACCAATGCATGGCCTGAAATGGCCAAAAAACTAGCATTGGCCCCCCTGCTATGGCCTTAAACTAGCATGGGGCTTATCAAGGCTTTAAACTAACAACAGACTCACTATGGCCCATAATGGCCCAATATCGCTATGACTCGTAATGGTCCAAACTCACATACTCATAGTAAATGCAATAAAGTCATCATATAGGGATAAAACTTTTCACATTATGCTTAGCAAATAATCATCCATAGCAAATGTAATATGAATATCAATACATAGCATAAATAGCATCACAAAAATGTAGCAAAAAAAGCTTAGTGGAAGGTACATCTAGTCATGCTCAACTAGTAGTGCTAGTGGTGGTGGAGTTTCTGCTTCCTCTATTTGGCCACTGGGGCCTATAGCATCACCTAGTACCTACCACAACCATTAACATATATGTGTGATTAATAAGCAAGCATACATTATACAAGCTAACTCAAAACATAAAAAGCATAAAAAATTAATGTAGCAGAAGCTAACCTAGGAGGGTTCTGCATTGGTGAGTTCTAGAGTTAACTTTCCAAGGCCATCCTCTAAGTGCTAGAGGATCTTAGCTTTAAAAAGTTTCGTTCAGTCCTTCTGGCCAAATTCAATATCCACAAGGGTCTTACCTTTATCCATGGAGGTCCATGTGGGTGGATCCATAGAAAATGTTATAGAACAGGCCTCTCTGGAGGGGATGATGATCTGTCTCATAGAAGAGTCACTCATGAACAAACTCTGCATGAATGAGTCATATACCTACTTTTCATCAATCACCTTAAGAAACATCTCTAGGTAGTGACATTCAGTAGATTCCTCCTTGTACTATTTCAAGTACACATCATGCTCCTACTTGTACAAATGCTTGTCATTCTTTTGCATCTACCTCTACTAACAAACCTTTATGCTATAATTATTTTAATCCTAGTTCTTATGAGTAAGAAAATCCATCTGGAGCCATTGCTCCACCAGCTAACACATGTTCTCATTCTTACCTCTAAGAGCATTCCAATATTTGGCATAATTTATCTTAGAGGTATGTCAAGTGCCATCTCCCTACAACCTAGTAGCTATGAAGTCATATCTAGATTGAAGATCCTTAATCTTCTCATCTTGGCTAGTCACCCTCTCCTACATTTTGTGCACATGTTTTTGCAAGTGTTGATTTGAGCAATTGTAGACCCACAACACATTCGCATAGGAAAGTATGCACTTATTCAATGTCTCATACATATGATGAGGCATCTAATCAACTTTAGGAGGAAGGTTAGGTAGGGCATCCACCTTGGCCACCTTGCTTAGATCCCCTTGCAGCTTAAGACCTATAGGCATTACATGCATATGAGCATCTAATAGCACAAGATGAAATAGCATTGCATACATATTGAGCTTAGGGTCCACTTGTCACAAGCAATCCACCATGTCGTCAACAACACCTTCCATGAAGGAAAATTTATCTAGCATGCCTACCCATGACTCCATGCAATAGGTAGATGTGGGACCACTGGTATAAAGATCTAATGCTATAATACAATGATGTAATTAGCATATGACCTAAAAACTAAAGATACCAAAACAAACAAGGGAAGATAGATGGAAATACAAGTTCATTACCTAACAAGCCCTCAGGTGTTGGTGCAGGGGGCTCACCTAGCTACGCACCATCAAAAAAAGTGTCAAAATCATTCCCATTAGGGTGGAAAAAGCCCCTCTTCTTCCAACTACCTGAGTACCTCTACCACCTTGTGAAGCTCATCTCCATGAGCCACCTTCTCCTTAGCCTGAGGAGGCACATCCTCCATTGCTGCCTCAACCACCACTCTTGTAGCCCTCTCTTATTTTTTTACAACTAACACACATACACATATAGCACATCTTTATGCATAGTACATCATTAGCTAATTAACAATATAGCACAAAAATAACATAAAAATATACATGCATAAATACCACTATGACATCTAGCATCTATGCATACTAACTTGCAACATCCTCACACAAATTTAATAGCCTGATGCAAATCTTTTTGCTACTTGGCTTTCTGATCTCAGGGGCAACTTCCTCTTAAGGATTCAGCCTCTGGATCTTAGCCTTATATGGCCCCACCATCTCTACTATGTAGTGATCTACCTTGCTCATGTTCTCGGTGCCAACTAGAGGACCCTCACCTATACTATCGCATGAATAATGCAAGTGCCCCATGGGACCCTTGGTCCTTACTAATAACAACTCATCGATTCCCTCTGGGGGGTCTTATGCATGTGTGGTCAAGAAAATATGCTTGATCCATGGCTTCAATAGCTACTCACAATCCTACACCACCCATTGCCCATCATCTTTCATAATCAAAAGCTTCACCAACCTTTGTAGGTATCCCACGAAGAATGCAAAATCAATGTGAGACCTTACCTAGAGGTTGAATCAAAGCCTAGAAATCTTTGCATGTAGGCCAACCACTATGTACATGGACCAATTGAATCTCATATCCTATTGTGTCACCTTCTTCATCACTCATTCATGTTCCATTCCTAGGATCTTTCCTTGGAAAAGCAACTTTGGAAAGGCACGAGCACAAAATAGAGAGTAGAGTTCCCCCACCTCAAGCATTGGCACTTCTTTGATTGATATGCCTTTGTGAGATCGAGTGGCCTCCAACCAATTCTCAATCTCCTCTCTATGATCCACCTCCCTACTATCCCTATCAATAATCATCAAGCCATTGGTAGAAATGCTAAAAAAATTATCAAAGAAGGCTTTGTTGAGGTCCAACACTACTGTTACATCATGCATCCGAGTCACAAACTACCTAATGTCACTACTAAAGGAGTCTATTATGGTGACCATTTTGGCCATTAGGATACTTGGCTAAAGGCCAAGAATAGGTCCATTAACCTAGCATGTGTGAGCCAAGCTGTTAGTGCATCTAGTGCTTTATGGCACAACCAGTGTTGCACACCCTCTACATCAACATATTTCATGATGAGGGTGGCTTCCATGTGATCCATGGTAACCACCGTTACCTTGACTGAGGCAACCATTACTGCAACAAAAATTAAAATAATGTTAGCACTCCAACATGCATCATAAACTAAAAGTTGTGCACAGACACATGGCAAGAAACATGGATACACATGTGGTGCAAACGAGGTGTGAGATGAGGGTAGTACTACAAACACCTCCTTGATGTTAATCTCACCAGTAGCCCACTCCTCATCCAACTAGCCGTGGATCCTACATAACTTGTACAACTTAGGATATTGGAAAATGTAGGCCTCTAGATCATGCCCCACCTACTCAATCATAGCCACTTGAACATTTTTGCATGATGAGAATACCTCCAAGGGAGTGTGAGTTAAGGCTAGAGCACTTGCATCATCATGCAAGCCATTCTCATCAACTTTGAATCTAGTAATCAACCATACAACCATTAGAAATTTAATGAGAAAGTAGTAAAAAAAACTCTACATATGCCATAGAAGCACTTACCTTCTGACATAGTAAGCAATTCCATGTGGGTTCTCGAATAGAGTATGCAACTACTACATGATAAAAAGGGTGTTATTCTTGTTATAATAAGCAAACCCCATCATGCACCATACCCTAAATAACTATCAAACACTCCTAAGACCTATGCCTAAGCCTCCTTCCCCATCAACATTAGCAATGGACTCATCTGAGATGAACTTTAGGATGCTTCAATTAGCCTTGGGTAGCAGCATCTTGGTGATAGCACTAGCAACCTCAACCACTAAGTGTGACCACATGATCACACTGAACTACTACAATAGGTATTCCAAGAACTCCCAAGCTCTTGGACAAAACTACACCACCTAGTGATCCACTCGCATGTTTGGTGTAGGTGTGTTGGGGATAGGTTCACTCATGCAACATAGGATGCCCACAAGTTTAACCACTATCAAAACAGGCTTCAGTAGCACCCTGCAATTATCAAGTAATAGGCAAGGTGTTAATATACATGCATAGATGCATAATTTTGATATACATATTATGAATTATTAACATAAATTAGTAAAAATGTAATTTTGGCAACACACCCTGAGGCCTCATAGCTATACGATATCACTTAACTCATTTGACATCCCTAGCACTCACTAGGATATAGCACATTTTTATAGGCTTAGCACTACATTTTACAAGTTTAGCACTATGCATAGTTAACAAAATTTTTACCAACTCTAGACTACCTTAGTAGAGAGTGTAGTCCCAAAAAAATAGACATTTTGGCAAACACTTGGAAAAATAGGCATTTTGGCAAACACTTGGAAAATAGGCATTTTGGTAAATAATTAGTGAACTATGGTCTCAACGCGTAGAGAGTGTAGTCCAATAGCTATGGAGAGTGTAGTCTCCTCATAATGCCATGTCCATCACACCCAACTAGGCCCCACCTTATCCCCACCATTGTGGTAGGTTGTGCTTCTACCGCTGCCCCCAAAAACAAATGCAGAAAAAAATAAGCATACAAACCCTACTGCCAATTGTAGCCATAGCTCCTATGGCTACATCACAAGGAAAAATGGTGGCCATGGCTCGTGTAGCTACACTACAATGTACAATGCATGGGACCTTGAGCCCTACACCTATATATATATACAAAAAAATAGAAAAAAACAAAATGTAGCAAGAAAATCCTCCCCCTTGTGGCCATGCTATGGCACACAATGTGCAACGTCAAAACCCATGTGCATACTAACACCCTACAAGTGCACCAAAAAAACCCCTCATCATGCAAAATCCTAGTACCAGTGCCAATGAGGATTCCCAAACCCCTACATGACCCTCAAAACTTGCATGGTCCCAAAGCCCCCACATGACCATAACCCCATGCAAGCCCAATAAGAAATCAACATGATGGTAGCCATGGCCCATTATGACTACATTGCACCACATAGTAGTGACCCCCCTCCCCCATGAAACCCTATGTGCATCCTTCAAGACCCAAATAGATAGATAAACAAAACCTTTCCAACACTACATCACACCATGGATGGAACATAGCTATGGATGCCACTGCCATGGCAAGGTGCACAAGGTAACACATGGGACTATACTCCCAAACCCTTAATCTAAAAAAAATAGAGAATGAGACAAAAATGATTTACCAAAAGGGGAAGAGCATGGTTTATGTACCTGGCTAATGCAAATGGCCTTCTTTCCTCCACACTGGCCTATAGTAAGTAGCTCAATGCTTTATCTCATTTTACAATATTTACTAGCCTTGGGTGAAGGCATTCACTCTGGCACATCATCTTTTCCCCAACTACGCTGTCCACTAATAGTGATGGCCAAAGAAATAGTGAGACTACACTCCCAATGTCATGGTGAAATGGTAAAAAATGACAAGTTACCATGGTAAAATCATGCCTATATACCCCTATAGGGTCATTTAATGATCCACCAACTTGGGACTACACTTGTCACCAAATAGCTAGTGGAAAGAATAGTTGAGTGAGAGTGTAGTTAATCATACTTAGCCCAAAACCATAATTTTTCACTACCCTACAAATGCACAAGTCAGTTCCACTATCGAGCATGATCAACTCTCCCTAGATTAGCATGTTTGATGCATCTACAACCTACCAAGGCCTAAAACTAGTGCAAACATGTTTACCTCCCATAGCAATCTACATGCATACTTAAGCAGACTTCATTGGATTACTTTTTCCCATTTATGAATTATTATTAACTTTGTTAAAATAGGTTCTACTTGATGTCTTTCTAGTTTATTTTTACAAGAACATGACATGGCTACGTAGGAGCAGATCCTCTCACCCTTGGTCCTCATGGGGCCTTATGGCAACATCAAGTAATGCATTGACCCTCATTGTCTGGATGTCAAGCCTATTGCCTACAAAAAATACATGGCCTCTATAGAAGCACCACTAGACTAGCCTAACCATCTTGTTAAATCTCTTGACTTAGAGGTAGGGAATGTCATAGAGGATTTCCTTCTCGAGATCCCTATAGCATCACATAACGGTGAGGTGAAAACACTAAAAATAAGCTCCTCTTTAGAACCCCAACATGCTTAAGACATCACTAAAATACTTAACAATAACATTAAAGAATTTGCATGGTCATACAATGACATGCCAGGCCTAGACCCCTAGTTGATCTATCACAACATCATCCTTGATCCTTGCATCAAACCAGTTAAGTAGAAAGCATGTAAGGTTAGACTTGAGGTGGCATTGGTAGTCTATGATGAGATCACCAAGCTTTACAAAGCTAGTTTCATCTGGGCTATTAACCATGTAGACTAGGTCTCCAACATCGTAGTTGTGCCCAATACCTAAACAAGGAAATCATCAAAGATGACTTCCCATTGCCTAGTATCGATCAACAAATCAATACCATGGCTAAGCATGCCTTCTTATCCTTCATGGATAGGTTCTCAGGCTATAACCAAATTAGGATCAATCTTGAGCACCAACTCAGTATAACCTTCATGGCCCC
>MNCI01017655.1:907806-939765 GCA_015680685.1 Gnetum montanum
GAACTACTACAATAGGTATTCCAAGAACTCCCAAGCTCTTGGACAAAACTACACCACCTAGTGATCCACTCACATGTCTGGTGTAGGTGTGTTGGGGATAGGTTCACTCATGCAACATAGGATGCCCACAAGTTTAACCACTATCAAAACAGGCTTCAGTAGCACCCTGCAATTATCAAGTAATAGGCAAGGTGTTAATATACATGCATAGATGCATAATTTTGATATACATATTATGAATTATTAACATAAATTAGTAAAAATGTAATTTTGACAACACACCCTGAGGCCTCATAGCTATACGATATCACTTAACTCATTTGACATCCCTAGCACTCACTAGGATATAGCACATTTTTATAGGCTTAGCACTACATTTTACAAGTTTAGCACTATGCATAGTTAAATTTTTTTTTACCAACTCTAGACTAAGTAGAGAGCGTAGTCCCAAAAAAATAGACATTTTGGCAAACACTTGGAAAAATAGGCATTTTGGCAAACACTTGGAAAAATAGGCATTTTGGCAAACACTTGGTAAAATAGGCATTTTGGCAAATAATTAGAGAACTATGGTCTCAATGGGTAGAGAGTGTAGTCCAATAGCTATGGAGAGTGTAGTCTCCTCACAATTCCATTTCCATCACACCCAACTGGGCCCCACCTTATCCCCACCATTGTGGTAGGTTGCGCTTCTGCTGCTGCCCCCAAAAACAAATGCAGAAAAAAATAAGCATACAAACCCTACCACCAATTGTAGCCATAGCTCCTATGGCTACATCATGAGGCAAAATGGTGGCCATAGCTTGCATAGCTACACTGCAATGTGCAATGCATGGGACCTTGAGCCCTACACCTATATATATATATACAACAAAATAGAAAAAAAATGTAGCAAGAAAATCCTCCCCCTTGTGGCCATGCTATGGCACACAATGTGCAACTTCAAAACCCATGTGCATACTAACACCCTACAAGTGCACCAAAAAAACCCCTCATCATGCAAAATCCTAGCACCAGTGCCAACAAGGATCCCCAAACCCCTACATGACCCTCAAAACTTGCATGGTCCCAAAGCCCCCACATGATCATAACCCCATGCAAGCCCAATAAGAAATCAACATGATGGTAGCCATGGCCCATTATGACTACATTGCACCACATAGCAGTGACCCCACTCCCCCATGAAACCCTATGTGCATCCTTCAAGACCCAAATAGATAGATAAAAAAAACCTTTCCAATACTACATCACACCATGGATGGAACATAGCTGTGGCTGCCACTGCCATGGCAGGGTGCACAAGGTAACACATGTGACTATACTCCAAAACCGTCAATCTAAAAAAAATAGAGAATGAGACAAAAATGATTTACCAAAAGGGGAAGAGCATGGTTGATGTACCTGGCTAATGCAAATGGCCTTCTTTCCTCCACACTGGCCTATAGTAAGTAGCTCAATGCTTTATTTCACTTTACAATATTTACTAGCCTTGGGTGAAGGCATTCACTCTAGCACATCATCTTTTCCCCAACTACGCTGTCCACTAACAATGATGGCCAAAGAAATAGTGAGACTACACTCCCAATGTCATGGTGAAATGGTAAAAAATGACAAGTTACCATTGTAAAATCATGCCTATATACCCCTATAGGGTCATTTAATGATCCACCAACTTGGGACTACACTTGTCACCAAATAGCTAGTGGAGAGCATAGTTGAGTGAGAGTGTAGTCAATCATACTTAGCCCAAAACCATAATTTTTCACTACCCTACAAATGCACAAGTCAGTTCCACTATCGAGCATGATCAACTCTCCCTAGATTAGAATGTTTGATGCATCTGCGACCTACCAAGGCCTAAAACTAGTGCAAACATGTTTACCTCCCATAGCAATCTACATGCATACTTAAGCAGACTTCATTGGATTGCTTTTTCCCATTTATGAATTATTATTAACTTTGTTAAAATAGGTTCCACTTGATGTCTTTATATTTTATTTTTACAAGAACATGACATGGCTACGTAGGAGCAGATCCTCTCACCCTTGGTCCTCATGGGGCCTTATGGCAACATCAAGTAATGCATTGATCCTCATTGTCTAGATGTCAAGCCTATTGCCTACAAAAAATACATCGCCTCTATAGAAGCACCACTAGACTAGCCTAACCATCTTGTTAAATCTCTTGACTTAGAGGTAGGGAATGTCATAGAGGATTTCCTTCTCGAGATCCCTATAGCATCACATAATGGTGAGGTGAGAACACTAAAAATAAGCTCTTCTTTAGAACCCCAACATGCTCAAGACATCACTAAAATACTTAACAATAACATTAAAGAATTTGCATGGTCATACAATGACATGCCAGGCCTAGACCCCTAGTTGATCTATCACAACATCATCCTTGATCCTTGCATCAAACCAGTTAAGTAGAAAGCATGTAAGGTTAGACTTGAGGTGGCATTGGTAGTCTATGATGAGATCACCAAGCTTTACAAAGCTAGTTTCATCTGGGCTATTAACCATGTAGACTAGGTCTCCAACATCGTAGTTGTGCCCAATACCTAAACAAGGAAATCATCAAAGATGACTTCCCATTGCCTAGTATCGATCAACAAATCAATACCATGGCTAAGCATGCCTTCTTATCCTTCATGGATAGGTTCTCAGGCTATAACCAAATTAGGATCAATCTTGAGCACCAACTCAGTATAACCTTCATGGCCCCTTGGGGTACATTGTGCTATACAATGATGCCTTTTGAACTAAAGAATGTAGGAGCAACATATCAACATGAAATGATGTACATCTTTAATGATTACATGCTTATTTTTCTCAATGACTACATAGATGATATTGTAGTTAAGTCCAAAGTGGCCCACAACCATGCAAATGACTTAAACTTAGTACATAAACATTACCTAAAACATGAGCTTAGGCTAAACCCCAAGAAGTGTGTTTTTGACATTAGAATGGATAAGATGCTTGACTTTATAGTATCCAAAGTAGGTATACATGTACATCTTGACAAGGTTAAGGCCATAACCAACTTAGTGCCACTAGCTAACCTTAAGGAGCTATGAGGGTTACAAGATAAAATACAACTCATACATAAGTTTATCGCCCAATTAACTGACAAGATGCAACCAATGCAGCATTTTCTCAAGAAAGGAGTCCACTTTGAGTGGACCACCTAGTGCCAACAGGCATTCGATAACATTACGCAACAGCTAGAACAACTACCTACAATTCACCCTCTGTAAGGAGATAAGCCTTTTTACATCTACCTTGCCACTTCTAACATGTCCATCACTTCTCTGCTTTGCCAAAAGTGAGATGATGGCATAGAGATCCTAGTCTACTACCTAAGTCATGCATTAGTAGGCTACAAAATGAGATAATATGACATGGAGAAGTATTGCCTTGCCCTAGTCTTCTCACTAGCTAGGTTAACATCACTTGCAAGAGCAACGTACTCCAAGCTATAACAATGAATATCTACAAAAGTAGTTGCATTACATGATGGAAAGAAATAATGATAGATTTTGACCTACATTATGACATGCAAGCCTCAAAAAATGATCAAGAAACAACTGCACAATTCATAGTTTCACCAGTAGATGATCAAGCTACTATAGACTCTGAGTTCTTGAATGAGCACATTAGCAATATTAGCTAAGTGCCTGACACTCCTACATTTTGATAGAGCTTCAACCTCTTGAGGGGGTAGTGCCACTGCTATTATCATGTTTCCATCTAGGAAGATCCAATCCTTTGCATATCATTTCACATTTTCCTATAGTAACAATGTGGTGGAGTATGAAGCTCTCCTTTGAGGCACCCTTGCAACATGCAACCAAGGAATCCAATGCACAGTGATCCAAGATGATTCATAACTAGTGGTCAATTAGGTAGGTTTCCATCTCTAAAGAACAACATTTACAACCTTACTATGACCTAGCAAAATAGTTACTTTGACACTTTGCAATTATTGATGTCCAACATGTTCCTTGAAGAAAAAAAGGCATTGCCGATGCACTTGCAACATTAGCCCTTAGCATAGTACCTAGAATGTTCAATGCATTGCCCACATTAGTGGAAAATTGCACTATACTTGTCACATAAACCATCAAGGACATATCCATAGTCACAATTAGCACCAAACATGCAAAAGTGTAGTATAATAATATCAAGGCATACATTCTACAAGGTGAGCCCCTACAACACTTAACTGCTACTCAAAAGGACATAGTACATAAACATTCATGGCAATACATTATCATACGTGATAACACATTATGTCGTTGTTCCTATGATGGCATACTACTAACCTGAATAAGCAAAGATCAAGCAAAAATAATCATTGAGCAAGTCCACAAAGGACTGTGTGAAGGTCACATAACACCTAAGGTAATTGTAGCAAAAATCAAACAACTAGGATACTATTGGCCTTACATGGAAAGTAATTGCATCTTGAAAGTCAAAATGTGCAACACTTATCAATAGCATAGTAATTTAATGCATGTGCCACCAACTGAATTACATATAACACAAATCACGTGGCTATTCCAATGCTGGGGCCTAAACATCATCAAACCCATAACACGTAAGTCCTCTGTAGGGCATAACTTTGTAATAACTACAACAGAATATTTCATCAAGTGGGTTAAAGATATTCTACTTAGGTAGATGACATTGCAATAGGTTTGCAAGCTCATGTTGGGTAACATAGTCATCCATTTCAGCTTGCCCATGACCATAGTGATGGATAATGAACCATAGTTTAGCAACAATGAAACCCAAGAATTTTGTGAGCACTTCGGCATCAAGCACTCCTTTTCATTGTCATGCTACCCTTAGGCAAATGGCCAAGTGAAGGCTACTAACAAGTTCATCATCAAACTTCTCAAGAAGATGCTAAGCAATAGCAAATGACAATGGCATGAGCAACTAGTCTATGCACTTTGGACCTACCACACAATGCATCAAATAGCAATAGGTATAACGCCTTATAGCCTCATCTACAAATCTAAAGTATTTTTGCCACTTGAATTGCAAGTTCCATCACTTTGGGTAATCCTCTCAGACTTCATTGACAAAGGTTAAAATAAAAAATTGAGAACCATAGACCTTGACTTAATACAAGAGGAGTGAATTTGTATGCCTAATCACATCAAGTGGTATCAAGAAAGGTAATGACAAAAGCATCATCACAACTAACATCAGTGCTTGATCAAGAGAGGGGACCTAGTCCTCAAGGCCATTTGTGAACCCATAGATAAATTCTTATCTAACTAGGAAAGGTTTTTCTTGGTCACTAAGGCCTACGACAACAAAGCATTTAAGCTTGCTGATCAAGACACAAACAAGTTTGTTAATCTAGTAAACCATTTGTACTTCAAGTCATACTATATCTAGCATGTAGCACTACACACCAATGAAGCAAGGTAAGCCCTCATTTTCTATGATGTTAAACTAGCATAGAGGTCCACTATAATTATAAACTAGCATAGGTCATTCTTAGGTCAAGACATTAAACTGGCACAACACATCCGCTAAGACTATAAACTGGTTGTTCATCATGACTTTAAACTAGTAGTTCACCATAACTCTAAAGTGGCATAGCATATCCACTAAGACATTAAACTAGCATAGAGCAGTTTGCTAGACTATAAGCTAGCACAACATGGTCTACTAGGATCTTAAACTAGGCCCAGCAATCTACTAGGACCTTAAATTGGTAAAGCCATGGTCTACCAAGACCTTAAATTGGGTTTGCAATTAGTCATTAATAACTCTTTTCATCCTTCTATAAGTAAGTGAGTGAGCATACTACAACTCTCCTCCTACACCAAATGAGTGAGCACACTATAGTTCCAAAATAAAGCACTTGCAATTTATGCAACCTATGTCACTAATGTGGCCTTCTACATTTTGTCATCTATAGTCTATTTGCATTTATGTATTGTATGGTTTTCTTGTCTTCTCAAGGTTGTATTTGTGGGATGAAGCCCTAGGCAATCATACAAAGGTACATCCCTTCACAACAACAAGTCACCACATTTCTCCGATATGCATGCTTGGACTAGCTAAATCTCTTAAGAGTGCATATCCCTATTATCCCATTAGAGCCTACTCACATATACTTCTACATCCCAATACCCTTTCATTCCCTACATAGCAAAGATTGCAAGCCTTTTTGATGCTCACATGCTGTAACCATATGGCACCCTCTTCATATCAAGCTTCAAAGCCCAAGGTAGACATAACATGAGTCATCCCATGGGGAGCCTATTTTAGCTAGTTAAATCCCAAGCATATGTAACATAAGTCATCCTAGGGAGGAAACATCTATCATATAGACATGATACATTTTTTCCAACAACAAAGTAAAGCCCATCTAGTGATACACAACTCACTTGATGGGAAGAACTTCATAGTAAGCATTTAGTAACATGCAAAGCCCAAAGAAGGTTCACCCTAGCAAAAAAAAGATGGTGGGGGGGAGAGAGAGAGAGAGAGAGAGAGAGAGAGAGAGAGAGAGAGATAACTNCTAAGAAATCCAATAGTAGAATATTTTCATAGCCAGCCCAACCTTAAACCTGTGCCTTAACTCTCTCACAAGCACTCCAATGAGAGGTCAATATTTTCAAGGACAAGTCACTTTGGTATCATGGTCACCACAAACCATGATGTTCTTGCATCATAATATCCTATTTTCATCTTATCTCTCCTTTTTACCCGTAGCACATCACCTACACCTTTTACTCTCACTTCTCACCTACCATTTAGTATGCCACTATTCATAACACTCTTTGGGCACAGTGAAACGATATATGATCACTCAATCAAGAGCAATGTTGGTGCCAAGTCTTCTATAGTGTTTTGCTATTCTTTGTTGACATCTCTCAAGTCACTCCTCTAGACATTAATAAAGAGGAACCAATGAAGCACTACTAAATCTAGACTATGGCTTTCCGATTGCAATTTTGGTAAAGTGTTGAGACTATGCTCATCCCCAATTAAGAGCATAGTTAACCTCTTGTGGAGAGCATAGTCAACATGAAGGCTAGCTTTTTGCAATTTTTTCCAAGTGTTGACACTATGCTCTTCCCTAAATGAGAGCATAGTCAGCCTCTCATGGAGAGTGTAGTTAGCATGAAGGCTAGTTTATAATTTTTTTCTAAGTATTGACACTATGCTCTCCCCTAGGTGAGAGCATAGTCAACCTCTCATAGAGAGCATAGTCAACATGAAGGCCAATTTTTTATAATTTTTTTTCTAAGTGTTGATACTACGCTCTCCTCCAAATGAGAGTGTAGTTAGCCTCTTGTGGAAAGTGTATTTAGAACTAAGGCCAGTTTTCACAATTTTTTCTAAATGTCAAGACTATGCTCTCTCCTAATTGGGAGCACAATTAGCCTCTTGTGAAGAGTGTGGTCAACATGAAGGCCATTTTTTAAAATTTTCTCTAAGTATTGAGACTATGCTCATTCCCAGTTGAAAGCGTAGTCAACCTCTTGTGGAGAGCATAATTAACATAAAGGCCAATTTTTTGCAACTTTTTTCTAAGTGTTGACACTACGTTCTTCCCCAGTTGAGAGCTTTGTCAACCTCTCATGAAGAGTGTAGTTAACATGAAGGCTAGTTTTTGCAAATTTTTTTCTAAGTGTTGAGACTACACTCATCCTTAGTTGAGAGCGTAGTCAGCCTCTCATGGAGAGCATAGTCAACACGAAGGCTAGTTTTTGCAATTTTTTTCTAAGTGTTGAGACTATGCTCACTCCTAGTTAAGAGCGTAGTCAACTAGAATACTCTCTGGTGACTTCCACAACACAATAAGGTTGCTTAGCTTAACTCTAGAACATAGTTAACTCACCTTTGATGAGCATAGTTGGAAAAAAACTTTCTTTTTTCTATCCCCTTTTGCCCTAAAATTGTAACTACACTTGACCCCATGCAAGATCATGGAGAGCGTAGTCTCTAGCTTTCATTTTTTAGGTACCTTGCAGTCTTCTCAACACACACATCTGGTTGGCAATGTAGTTACAATCTCATAGTTTTGCAAAGTTAAATAGAGCATAGCAAAGCACAACACCATTAGCCTAGTGGAGAGCATAGTCCTAGCCATCCCCTCTACCATGTGGCAACCATCCCGTATTTTTCACTAACCCTAAACCTATCAATACTTGCATCCTCAAATTTTTTAGGGTTGGAAAAATCTAAGTGCTTGGGACAAAACTAAATGCATTTTGGCAAATCAAAGATAGGCAAAGTTGTAAGCCACCATAGAGCCCCACAACCTAGTAGAACACCATAGCCAATGGTGCACTATGGTGGACAACCTAATAGATGCAGACACCATAGCAGAACACTAGTCTTCATGGCTAAACACCTGAAAGATTGTGACTACACTATCCACTATGCCTATTATACACCATGTACCTTCTAACCCTTTTTGGTGTTAACTACACTCAAACCCATTTGGAGTGGTGTTCTACTTCTCTCTCTTTCTTCTTTGCATCTTTTACACTTGCATTTTTCATTTTTTTACCTTAGAGCCATACCTAAAACTACACTCAAGTAGTAGCCTACACACATTGATGCCATCCACTTCATCAAAACTCTTGACTACACTCAACTCCACTAACACCATTAACACCATAAACACCACTTGCACACTTAGCACTATTTCACATCAGCATTGCGGCTAACCACATTGCACCTCCATTACATTTGGTAAGTCACTATTTGATTAGCAAAACCATCTAGGGAATCCAATCTCTACCTCCAGTAGGCCCTTACATGGATTTAGGGTTAGGCTATGCACCTGTGAACCTTGGTGTTCTAGTCATCAATGTTTTTAATCATTACATTTTTGTAGTCATTCCTATCTTAAATAATATCTTTTACATAAAAAGACATATAGGAATGATCAAAAATTTATTAGTAGAATAAACCACCTTGGTGAATCAAAAATCATTGAAGTATGGGACTCATAAGATAAACAAAATGTTAGTCAAATACTAATGTATAAAAAGTAACTCAACTTTGATATTAAACAAGAGTTTTAGGAGAAGCAAATTACCTAGATTATTCTAGAAATAGACTTTCCTCAAGGCTCTTGGTTTAGACATCACCTCTCATGGAGTTGATGTTAATCCTAGTACTAACATAAGATATAATTATTACCTAACATCTTCAATCAAGAAGTTAAACATTCCACCTAGGTGCTTAATCATAAGTAATGTGAGTCAAGTACTAGTCCTAAATCCAAAAGGTACTACAACTACATATTACATAACCTAGAAGATAATGCTAACTATGTTCTCTACAATGCTTATCAATTGATACCTATTAACATTTTGATACCTATAAACAAGCCTCATCAATCACAAAAAGCTCTTCATAAATCCTACTAGATTTTCATAGATCAATTGGAATGATGTCTAAATGTCATAGGATGTTAAAGTCATCAAAAGTCAGAAAAATTTAAAAAATAATAGACCACAAGTATGCCACGACCTACAAAAAAGAAGGAAATGTAGACCACAAGTTCAGGTTAGATCACAGTAAGTACCATGACTTCAACATGAGTCATTAAAGTTATTGTTGCTAATTCTTCACTAATTACAACTAATGGTCAATTCATGATATATACCATAACCTCATCACAAGTCATGGTAAATACCATGAATGTGAAAATTCATACCATAGCTTGGGTAATGATCTAAATGGATAACCACAACTCATGGTTAAGTTGTGGTCAAGACCATGACTTGGCCATGAGTCATGGTACTATCACCACAAGTCATCGTGACTTGAAAAGCTACCAAAGAATGCACCACAAAATACCAAAGAGAATAAAAGCTAGAATGATTACAAAAACCTATTTAAACTTATCAAAAATATAGATAAATCATGAAATGAAAGATGCATAGATATCATTAATTTAATAGATGTATGAATAATTTGAATCTTAGTATTACAAAGAAAATCATCAATGATGTAGATTTCTTTACTTTACCTTTACAATAGCTTTAGGCATGTGTAGAAAAGAAAACATTCTTACAATAAGACTCTAGGGCTCCTCAGGAAGACTCTACAAGACTAACTCCAAGGGTCTCCAAGCTAGGCATGATTGAGAAAGAGAGAGAAAGAGAGCTTTAGTGGATCTATTTGATGCTCAATAAAGGCATATTATATTTTTATATTTGCAACTATGAATTTTGGAAGGTTTTCTAAAAATAATTATATTTCTTAATTTGTTTTTCACATGTGGACATAGTTATAAAATATGGAAAAATCTCATTTAAATATAAATCATGACCCTAAATTTGGGATTAATTCCAAGGTAACATAAGAGAAGGTCAAGAAAGGGTTCATTAAGCCTAAATAAAATATCATATAATAATAACATGAGGTATGATTCTAGTATAACATATGTATAGATTGTGTATATATTTCAATGATATTCCTCCAAAAATATAGAAAGTAATTTCAAAATGTTATGGTACCATATAATCACATGGATCATTATCCTTCAAACCTATCCTTAGTAAGAAACACCAAGGATTAATAAATAATAAGATAATAATTAATAAGCTAGAAAATAGTAGCCAAATTTATAATAATTTAATTGTTAAAAGAATGGTCATGATTTTAATTCTTTATAAGAGTAATAATTAAAATACCATAAAATAAAAATGTTAAATAAAATATTATAAGATCAAATTTCTTATGGTGCATGTAAGTCTATATCAGTCAAAAAAATGTTATATTAATAGCTCTAAACAAGAATCATAAGCTAACCTAAGTTTGAGGGCAAGATAGACAAAGATGTTGAACAAAAATCAAGGGTTAGAAACATGGGATGTTTTAGTAGATGTGCCTAATATTCATCTAACTTGAACATATTTTAGAAACTAGGTATTTGGCATTTTCTTTTGAAGAAATTCATTCTACAACAATCTAATAATATATGTTTCTCAAATTCTACTACTTATAGTAAACATAAATAACATATTCTATCTTCATATTGCTCATTGTTCCATTTTCTAGTTTCAACTCTAAGATGGTGTGATCACATTCTTAATTTTCTAATTAATATTCTCATGGATATTGGAATTTTTTGATGTATATATTTTGTTTTATTATGAATACATCCTATAATATTTTACCAATAAGATTGATGTTTTTTTTTAATATTTATGTCTCATTCTATCATCTCTCTAAAACTTTCTTTATGATCAATTTCTAGGCTTATTCTAAATTTAGTATTTCATTAATATTAACAATATCCCATTTTGGTATCTGTAATCATCCTTCATGGAGCCAACCCTATTGTTGATATTTTTTAATGATTTATCCTAAGATATTATTACTTTTTTTATTGCTTAAGTATAATGTCAAAACCTAATATATTAATTTAACTTCCAATGACAACAAATTAGCTTCTAATAAAAGTATTTCATATGGGACTTAAGCTTTCACCTTGAATTTATCCAACGAACACCACATAGCCATTAAGAACAATATTATATGCAACTATTTGAGAAATATATTTTTAAATTGTCAAAGTCCAAATATTATGATTGCTACATTTCTTGTTCATTATATAGAAAGCCTTCTAGTCATTTACAACGCAATGTAATATACAATGCTTCTAATTATAATCTTAAGGAAGAAAAAACTTAAAATTTCTAAGGATATATTACTCATAGAAGGACCTAAGGATCAAGAACTTAGAAGTGGGGTTGAATAAGTTCCCTAATTCAAACAACCAAGACAACCAAAATCACACTTGAATTTACATGGTTTTCCAACTTGGGTACTTCCACACTTAGAGCTTATAATCCTTGCAAACCTCCAGACTTTGTTCCTTCAAAATATGATTTAAAGGGCATCGCAACCTTTACAAATTTTGAGCTCCACATGGAGTGTTTTCTCACAAGAAACACACTCAATCTCACAAGGTCATAATAAGCTCAAAATGCAGTTTCAAAGATTCCACAACCTTTACAATGATGTGAGCTCTGGATAAAGTGTTTTCTCTCTAGAAAAATAGTCAACCCCACAAGATCCTGACATGCTCAATGAATTCCTTCTCACAAGAAGCAAATTAATCTCACAGGGCTTACAAAGGGAGAAAAAGAATCAAGGAAAGAATGTAACTACAGTTTCCAAATTCCTTTCACTCAGGCTCACATAAAATAATTCAAAAATGATGGAAATTGGGAACAAAATAATTCAAAATATGTATTCAATGAAGAAATATTCATATAAATGGTGCTTATTCTTTTCATCAAGATAATGTTTCTTTTACAGCCTCCATCCTTGTCACATAATCATTGGGATTCATGCAACAACTAGAAAATGGCTAGTTGGGATGTCCCATTCGAGCTTGGGACATTTCTCTAAATTCTAGCCTTTTGCAAGTGGAACATCCTGCTAAAAATTGGAACATCTCACTTTGAACATCCTAGCTAGGATGTCTCAAATGCAATTGTGATTTTTACTTATTTTATGGAACATGTGGCCCAAGATTGAGATTTCACCTCTATGACATATGTTAATCTTTTTGGATGTCTAGGTAGATGCTAGAAAATATTATTTTGGCTTCATGCATCCTTGTCATCTTTCATATTTATTTTCTAATTGAGACTTTTTTCATCTTAGATTAAAAATTTGACTCTTGTCTTGGCCTTAACTTGCTCTTTGTCTCGATCTCTTCTTGATATCATCTAACCTCTTGTCCCAGTCTCATCTTAATCATATCGAGGTTCTTGTTCTGATCATACTATTCTTTTTTTTTATCTTTTTCTGATCTCATAGAGTCCTTATCTTATTCTTGCTTAGTCTTGCAAGATCTTAGAAGCATATTTTCCACATTCTTCATTTTCCAAGGTTGTGACATACCAAAATGTTAATAGGACCATGGAATTCGAACATTTATATAAAAAATATTGAAATGATGGGAAAGATCATCATTAGAGAACTAAAAGATAATAAGTTAATTCAATAGAAATCTTGATGATGAACTAAGAAAATATAATAAAAAATTCAAGATAATAAGTAGATTTTCTAGGAATGACAATGGAATATGAGAGAAGACTTTTAAAAATGATAAGGTAGCAACAAATGTAATAATGATAATACACAATGCTAAATATACCACTTTTAATATATTTTATGAAAAGCTAAGAACTAAAGAAGGTAATAAATTAATTTACAAGCTAGCTACGATTTGAAATAAGAGTAAATACATGGACAAATTCAAATATATTAAGCTACATTGTTGAACTTCAAGTATATTATAATGCACAATCATTAGTTTCATAAATTTGTAGGATGACTTGTAAACTTTATGTTAATTCATAATCATTCATGAGGTTATAACCATCAATTATACAACATCATAACCTTCCTTATGAAATAAATAAGAAAATATCATTAAAGTTCCAGTGTACAAAGAGGGTGTATATATATATGTATGTAACTATGAGCAAAAATAATTTATAATTATGAAGAATAAATAGAGATTAGAGATAGTTATAATTCAATGAAGAATAAAAACAAAAATAAGTCTAAGTTAATATATGATTAAACATCATGAGAAGTATAGAAGAATAAGTTATGATGACCACCATCATAACCTACGATGAACTTCATAGCTAAATAATCAAAGATGTTGTCAAGCATTCTTTACTAAAGAAGTGAAGGTACAAGTATGACCTAGAAGTGCATCAACATCTAGTTTTCGAAAGAGGAAGAAAAGATCCACAAGTTGAGTCAAGCATAATCCTAATCTAGTTTCTTAATTAAGAAGAGAAGAAAATTGAAGAGTCTTCATTAGAGTAAAGAAGCAAGCTACAAAAACATGTGGCTATGTTATACATAAAGTTCATATTTAATTTGGATAGGGACAACTATAGTCTCCATTGTACATCCAAAAATCAATATTTTAATTTTTAATCTATGATGTTGTAAATATCTTGAAGTTATAAAAGTGTTGCGAAAAGATAGGTTAAGTTACTAAGTTAAGTTTCTAACCATAAGATCCTTGGGTATGTTAGAGTTAATAAGTGACATAAAATAAGACTCTAACATGGTATCAGAGTAATTGTGGTTAAGAAAAATGTAATCAAATATCTAACTGAATTACAATTGGAATTTAATTAAGAAAAAATATCAAAATAAACAAAATATTACACATCAAGAATGATCAATGGGTGTCAAATACCAAAAACATGAATAGTAAAATTTAAAGAATTTTGAGTACATCATATCAACAAAAAGATAGTATACATCAATAATGATCATCAAATGAATCAATAAATAAGAAATCATGAATGGAGTTAATTAGGAGTAAGAATAAAAAATTACAAGTGTTCCAAGGAGACCTAATGTAATACAAGAGATGCAAAAGGCTTGTGAGGAACTAATGAGCTTCAGTAACACAATTGATGAAGTCCTCTTACACCTAACAAAAATATAAAAAATCATTCACAAATCAATGATAATGTCCTTTACTAAAACATTTCCTAGGATATATCATGTATGTCCTATAGAGAATGAAAGACAAACTTAATAAACTTTAGAACCTGATACGAGATCATGATGGAGTGAGCAAAGTGTGGCAGAATTACTTCAAAAGTCCTAAGAGCCAATATTGTGGGTAGAATGACTTTGTAAGTAGCAAAAAAGATCCATAAGCAAATTCTAGAGTTCATCTTAGAAATCCAATATGAAGTATCCTAAAAGGAATAGCTATATCCTAAAGCCATCATACTAAAATATAAGAGAGACAAAGCTCTATTAGAATAAGTTGAGTAAAATTTATTTCTCGTCCAATCATTATTATAATCCTCACAAAAATGAATAAATAAATATTGATATAGACATACTCATTAGTGTATTTTCCTTGTGAAGCATAAGAGTATATGAAGAAGAAACTATAATAATATAAAATATAATTAGGCATAAAAATAAAATTTACTTGCATAATTCAAGCTACCACCAAGCTAAAATAGAGCAATTAGAATAAAATATTTATCATATGTAGAGTGCAATTTTCCTTCAAACCCAAAATTTTTACATCCAAGCTAATAGTGACTTCATGAATCTAAAGAAAAAATCTAACTTCAATGTAATTCTTGCTAGAAAGGAGTTGTTCGTGCCTTCATTAATACAAGTAATCAAAATAAAATTCAAAATCAATCATAATAATATTTTTAATTGGAATTATCTGTGTGACATCCCATTCCCAAATGTCATGGAAAATGTCAAAAATATGTTATACTAGACATTATGTGTAAGAAGACAATATACCAAATGTCAAATATATGTAACATTCAACATTATGCATAAAGAAAATAATAGAGAAAGTGCAAAAAGAGAAAGAAAAGAATGATTTATTAATTTGAAACATAGTATCCAAATCATGCTCTAAGAGTGTTCCTTTGGGATTTCTTCTTTTAGCATCTATAAGGTAATCTGGCATTGCTGCCATAGTTAGGCCTACAACCCAGCTAGAAGGGAAGGGTATTCCACTTTCTATCCCACTTTACTTGAATCCTGTGACTTGCCTATACCATCTCTACCACTCCATGCTTGGCACAACCTCTAAGCTTAGGTATAAATTCCTTGGGTCAAACCCCCAAATGTTCCCTCAAGAGACATATCCATTATTACAATGCACCCTTTTGAGTCTTAATTACAACTACCCTTTTTGGGTCTTATTACAGTAATAATAACACTTGTTATGAAGAAACGCTATCTTTGTTATGCAACAGCATCATTTGGAAATTAGGACATGAAAATCTACCCCCATTAGGTTTTGTTTGTCCTCAAACAAGTCCACATTCACTATCTTTTTCTAGCTCTAGTAGTTATGTTATGCTCCCATACTCCAATAATTTAATTTCTCCTTTGAACTTGAAGTTGTTTCTTGCCTATTCACTTATCATCAATCTTAACCCACATTACACAAAGTGTAACTCAAATCTAGTTACCTAAATGAAGACATGGTACGTTGAATTGATGGAAACATCTTCTTCAAATCAGGTTCATCTTTCAAGGATTCCTTTGCACATCCATATTTTAAGAATTGATAAACACTACTTCCAACTTTTGCATTAAAGTCTCCACAAAGAACAAGTAGCACTGGATTAGTATAACTTAACAATAACTTATTTTTCAAATTTTCTTCTATTTTCTTAATCAAGTATGCTCCTTGACCTAGTCTAACATCTAAACATGTTGGTTTGGAAATTAAATGTATGCTGACTATGCATACACATCTTCTTGATGAATGAACTTTTAGAATAACTACCAAGGCTATTTGATTTTTCTAAAATCTTGATTGTTCTTCCCTTTCCATCACTTAAACTTCTAGAATTTAAAATATCATATTTTCTAAACTCCATTCAAACCTTTGTATCAATTCAAACTTTTCTTCTTTATAAAAGATTCCACAACCATCCATGTTGTGATTTCTGCAATATGCTAATCTATATGGTTCAAAATAAGAACTTCCGCAAGAATACTTTTGTATCCCATCTTTACCAAATCTAGTTGGAACTGGTATAGAAATTCCCATGAAAAGACTTCTTATAGACATAGAACATCAGCATCTAAATCTTGTAACTATACTAAAGTGTATGGATATCAATATTTGTGCCGATTCAAAGCCCATGGTGAACATAGCGGATGTTTTTTCTCACTCACTAAGGATCTAGCAAGCACTTTGTATGTTGCAATGTTCATTCTCATTCCTAGATTCTCTTTGGGATCATTTCTCTTCATGGATATTATAAACCTTGTCGAAACAATATTTTGAGTCTCCTTGTTATTTTTCCATATGATTGCAAGATGAATTGATATACATCTTTCTTGATCGTTGAAGACCATTCTATTTCATCAACTAATTATCCAACTAATGAATCAATTGATTCATCAACTAATAATCAATTAATACTGATACATCAACTAACTCTCCAACTAATTCTATTAATATATTATCTAATTTTAGTAATATTAATCCCATTATCTAAATCTTAATAGCCTTTCTACACCCACCCCCCTTTAAGACACTGACTCTAGTAGTGTAACTAATGTAATGCCATAGTGATCTTAAGGCTATTTTCCCAACAAGGCATCATTAATTATCCTTATTTTGTTGACTTTTAATGCATGGTTCATGATATCATCAAATTATCATGTACCTGTATGATGAATTTAACCTCACCATTGAGTTCAAAAGGGTGAAGAATGATGGAAATAAATATTTGTATGTTGAAAAAAAGATATCGTGTGCTCGAGTTATACTAAAATTAAAATTTTCAAGGGTCTTAAAGCACTATATCTAGCAAGGGGTAAAAACTAATCTTTGGGGTTCCCTAGGATGGATCTGACTTCATCATCATGTCTAGAAGGTTAAAAACTATAGGAAAAGACTCTTTTTTGAAAAAGGCTTTCGAAATCAAAAGTTATGGCTTCTGAGGTTAAGGACCTTGGGCATGAAAAATGAAACTTCCTAAGAGGTTATCCATCCTAGTTCTACTCCAAGTCAACCATGCTTAATTATGGAATTTTTATTCTTGTTATTACTAAGGTTTCTAATTCCATTTTGAAAATTATTTTTGTACATTCTTCTTTTAAATTTTGTTTAATTGTGGAAATTTTGAATTTTCCATCATTTGACAGAATTTTTGAATTTTCCTTTAGTTAACAAAAAATTTGAACATTCCATTAGTAGAAATTTTTTTTTCCTATCACTAGGATAAGGCAAGGGTGATGGCAGTAGCTAAAATGGTGCTAGCCTATGCTTCAGTTATGATGGCCTATGGTCAGTAGCAAAGGTGCATTGTGAAGGAGCAACAACATTGGCTATGTGAGGTCAAGTATCAATGAAGGTGTGCAATGCTACCTACACTACCGAGAATTCATGCTAAAGGCCATGTGGCAGCCAGTGTTCATGGAGCTCATGATGAACGACCAAAAAAAATAGTCCCATATCCTATTGCTACCTGTCCATGGCTGTGCATGGCCCACGTGAAGGCCTATGCGATCCCAAGTAAAAAATGTGGCCCATGTAAGGGCCTATGCATGAAGGGCCAGCTTACCCCAAACAAAGCCTACACATGCATTTCTGATGAGGATTTTCAGTAGGTTGAAGGACATCGAAAGAGGTTGAATCAGTGGAGATGCCTATCATTGGTAGTGCTAGAGGTGCCTATAATCAGTGATGCTATTAATGCTACATGTGCTTGCAATCTATGATGTCATCAATGCTCAAGGAGCACTAGAGCTACCTATAATCTATAGCAACATTGGTGCCAAAGGAGTGTTGGAGGTGCCTACAATCTACAGCATCATCGATGTTCATAGAACATCGAAAGTGCTTATAATCTAAGGCACCATTGATGCCTAAGGAGCACTAGGGATTCTTGTAATCCATAGTGTTGTTGGTGTTGGAGAAGCATCAAGGCTACCTATAATTCACAATGCCATTAGTATCCATGGAGCACTAAATACTCTTGTAATCTATGGTACCATCAATGTCCACGAAGCACCAAGGATTCCTATAATTCATGGCACTATTTATGCTTGAGGGCACCATTAAGGTCAAAAATCATGGTGGACTTTTTGCTGATGGTGGAGGCAACAACGACAGCAGTGGTGTGGCCAGCATGGCAATTACAATAGTCCAAGTGCCACCGTGGAGAAGGCATAATGAAAATCTGGGTGCAGTAGAGCATAGCAAGGAAAGAGGATTTTTGCAAGAGCGATGGCCTACAGAGGACAATAACACTGATGATAGAGCAAGATGTGGTGTGTAGTGGCTATGGCAAGGTGGTGACTATTACAAAGCTATGACTGTGGTGATAGGCCTTAGAGGCAAGTAGTGGTAGTGGCTCCCAAATAGAGATTGCACTAGCTTTATAGGATCAGCATGGCCCTACGTAGGATTGCATGACTCCTACAAGGCCAACTTGCAAGGTCAATGCACATATATATATATCTTCTTCTTTATATTTATACATACATATATGAGTGTGTGTGTGTGTGTATTAATTAAAATTGTGGTGGTCTAGGTTTGAACCCATGACCTCTCACCTTTTTTTAATAAGAATATAATAATTTAATATTATTTTAATGCATGTATAATAAGAAAATTAAAACAATGATATCTCTCAAATCATAAGTCCAATTGAGATGAAATTTGTGCCATTGGAATCATCTTGATGAGAACTATACATTGGACATAGTCTTTGGGTTTAAAATGAAGTTAAATTTTCAAGATTTTAAAAGATCCAAACTAGCTTATTCTACCAAAAAGACATTACCAAGTTGATATATAGAAGACATGATGACTTATAAAGTTGCTTAGGATAATGAGTTTCAACAAAACAAGATTAATTTAGATCATGGTTACTAACTTTCTTGGGAGAAACTTTAATAATGACCTTAATCAGTTAATATTTATAGTATTATGATGGGTAAGAGTTACTTGAATAAGTGTATCCTTGTCTTACCAACATCTTTTGCAATTGATGAATCTTGCCAACATTTCTTAAAATTGATGAATGTTGATGAGGTGTAATCAAATCTTCATCAGTCAATGATATCCATGAAAGAATTTTTTTGGTTGGTGAAGTCTATGTCTTTTGTAGATGTCTAATCCATTGTTCATAAACTCAATGGAATGATATCTTCTAGCTTATGTCATAGACATATGGTACATCTAATGACAATCAATGGCTTTTCTTGTGTTGTGGCTTCATGGTTCATCATCAAGTTCATGTTCTACTCAGTCCATGGTTCTAAATGGCCCCTTGGATCATGGTTTTCTCCAATACCAATTATGACATCCCTTTCTTGGATGTCATGGCAAACGTCAAAAATACATTATATTAGACATTATGTATAAGAAGACAATATGCCAAACATCAAATATATGTAACATTCAAAATTATGCATATAGAAAATAATAGAGAAAGTGCAAAAAGAGAAAGAAAAGAATATTGTATTAATTTGGAATAGAGTATTCATATCATGATCTAAGAGTGTTCCTTGGGGTTTTTCATCCTTCAACATCTATCCCCTTAGAGGCAATCCAACATTACCAACACAATTAGGCCTACAACCCAACCAAAAAGGATGGCTAGTCCACTTCCTCTCCTACTTTACCCAAGTCCTATGAATTGCCTGTATTAGCTCCACCACTCCATGCTTAGTATGATCTCTAAGCCTAGGTATAAATGCCTTAGGTCAAGCCCCCAAAAGTTACCTTAAGAGATATGTCCATTATTATAATGCACCATTTCTAGTCTCAATTACAATTTTCATTTTCAAGTCTTATTACAATAATCATAACACATGTTATGAAGAGACACCATCTTCATTATGCAACAACATCATCTGGGAATGGGGACATGACAATCTATAGCTCATGATAAAGCCTAGAGTTTAGAAGTAGTTGTAGTAGATAGAAATGAAGGGATATGCAATAACAAACCTCCTCATAGAAGATATTATTTCTAACAATGATTTATGAAAATCATTAAGTCGTACAATGATAAGGTATTCATACTCTTCAATAGAGATATGTCTTTGTCTATTCCTATGAATAAAGAGATTATGTGTTTTTTATTTGATGATAAGAATGTCTATTTGCCCTTTGTCAATACAACTAATACCATTAGATATTCTTTGTTCAAAGTCTTTTTGAATGAATAAATGTATCTAGCTAATAAGAAAACTTATTAGATCATTGTTGAAACCCTATGTATTCTACATAAAACTATTTAATAATTAGATTGATTACTCTAATTACAAAGGAATGATTTAGTAGAGTCTTTTGAAGAGACTATATTATGTGCTTCTTTGAAGGTTGAAATATACTAATTTTTAAAAAGCCCTAGTTGTTTTCTTTTAATTAAACAAACATTATAGATAGTAGCATCACCCCTTTACCATAATAGAATTTATGTGACCTAGTAGATAAGTGTATCCTACTATAAGACTACTCCACTACTACCACATCTACAAGCAAGGTAGGAATTAAACTTACAACTTTCAAACTATGAGTTAAGTATTTTTACCATTGTGCTACACCCATGGATACAAAAATCCCTAGTTAAGATGAAGGATGGAACATCATCTAGATTTAGGTTTGATTTTTTTTTCACTTAAATGTGAAAAGGAATCTTCAATGCTTTGATACCTTTCACCCTTCTAGTTTGCATGAGTATTCTAGTTTTTTGGTTTGAAATTGAAGTATGAAATCTATAAAATAAAGAAATTATAAAATATAGATCAAGTCTAATTATTTATATGATGGATATTATTCCAATTACATGGATTGTATAATAATTCAAGAAGGAGGAATCCGAAATGAACAATAGCATCTACCTTAGCAGTTGACACAAGTAGAAAGAAAATCCAAATGTAAAAGGTAATCCTAAGGTTACTATAGGGAAGAATAACTTTAAGAGTCCACCTTCAAAAATCAAGGTCAAGCATGATAAGGAGAGAAAACTTGTATAGATTTTTTGCATCATTTTCATTCTTATCTACATTGATAATATTTATGAGAATGAATCTGCAGCTTAGAAATGCCTAATGAAGTTGTTCTTAAAGAGAGTAAAAAATTGTTGAATACTACAAAGTTGACATATGTTATTCATGCTTACTTAAAGAGGTTTTAAATAAACATTTGTAAGATGCTAGTAGCCTAAAATTATCTTCCATTAATTAGAATCCTATATGGTCATGAGTTGAAGATTAACAAGGAATTTTGGAAGAATATCTTATCAAAGTTGCAAAATTTGTAATCTACGAAAGAGTTAAATACTAACTTGAATCAAGAAAGGAATGCATATTCAAGGATCATGCTCTTGTAAAAATGGATATTTATTTATATGTAGAATCAATGATCCATCATGTTGCATTTAGAATTACGTAGGAGTAAAAAGAAAAAGATACCACCAAGGCATTGTAGAAGCTCTCAATGATGGAAAAAGAAAAGAATGAATGGGAACCTATAATGCAAATTTACAGCAGAAAATATGAGAAACTTAAAAAGGAATTTAAGAAATTTTCTAATAAAAGTGAAAGATTACAAAGAAAGTATTAGGCTTAAGTTAACATATTGGATCAACTATCAAGAAAATCAACTAGTAATTTTAAAATGTTCAAATAGTTAAACTATAATATTAGGAGAGGGTGAAGGAACTAAAAAAATGTTCAAATGTTGAAATTAAAGCCCTTTGTAGCACTAATTACAAACTACTAACAAATAATAAAACTCTACAACTTAACATCAAAGAAGCCAAGGATTATACACATGTAGAAAAAGCAAGTACTAAAGAATTCAAGGAGTAACTTACCAATAAGAAATGTGAAGTAGTGTAGTTGCAAGTTGAACTAAAAAGAATCAAGATTCATGAAACACTAAAGCCTTAATTTACATAATCCAAGCCTGTACTATAGCTAACTAGTCTTGAATTTTCAACAAGTGTTATTATGAAAGAGATCATTAGGGATATTTACAACAACCCATAATTGAATGAGCCTACAAAAAATAAATAGAGAAAGTTCTTAGCATCATCAAGCAATAGCCAAAGCACTCAACACCTCTAGAAATTCCATCCAAGGAAGAATTAGCTATTATAGAAGAAAGCGCTCTCGTAAGCTAGATGAATGAAGAACTAGCTATTCTCGATATTGGTAAACCCTTGAATGTTGTAATCCTTTCTTTTTTAGATGTTAGGAAATGAAGAAAACATGGTTTAGACATATATATTTGATTCACTTTCCATATTCATCTATGAATTATTGAGTAAAGGGAAGTCTATTTATGTTTCTATATTACTTCATGACTAGCCACTATGAGGATAACTATATACTCATAACACACATCAAATTTTTGAAAAAATGATAAATAGATTTATGAATCTAATACTTCAAGTAATTTGTAATATATAATTATTATTTTTATAAATTTATATTCTAATTCATAATCATTTGTAAGATTATAACCTTCAATCATGAAGCATCAAAACTTTTCTTACAAAATAAAAATCAAATATCATTAATGCTACAATGTACAAAGAATGTATATATAAGTACATGTATATAATTGTAATAAAAGAAATTCCATAAGTATGAAGAATAAGTAAAGATTAAAGATAGTTATAGTTCAATGAAGATGAAAAAGAAAATGAAGAAGACATGAAGAAGTTAATAAGTAATTGTACATCATAAAAAGTAGAAAAACAAGAAATTACAATGACCAACCATCATAATCTATAAAGAACTTCATTACGAAATAGTCAAAGGTGTAGTTGAGCATCATTTATCAAAGAAATGAAGGTACAAGTAAGGCTTAGAAGTAATTCAAGATCCAATTTTCTAAAGAAATAAGCTATGAAAATGTGTAGCTAAGTTATATGCATAGTTCATAATTAAGTTGGCTAAGGAGGACTATGGTTTCCATTGTAAGTCCAACAATCAATGTTATAATTTATAATATTTGATATTCATAAATATATTTAACCTATAAAATTATTACAAAAAAATAAGTTAAGTTACTATAGAGTTAAGTTCCTAACCACAAGATCCTTAAGTACATTAGAGTTGTTAAGTGACATAAAATGAAACTTTAACATACAAAAAAGGATCATCACCCAAAGGCTTAATACTCATCCTATCAAAGTATGATCTTAGGAGGATCAATGGATTAGTGAAAGCCTAGCCTCTTTTAAGTAATTATGCCCAAGATATAACCTAGGTTTTTTGATTTGAGAAACAAGCATCTTACCATCACTTCAAGTGGTGGTTCCTAAAAAAACCTCTAACATAGATGATCAAAATAATTTAATAACAAACAAAGATATTTTAGAGTAATAAAGGGTACATTTTTAAAATATACTTAACCAACAATTTTTGAGATGTTAAGTTGATTGTATAGAATCAAACATGAATATGAAAATGCAAATAATGTGAATTCCTTTAAAGGAGTAAAGCCAAAAGGCCCAACCTATCATAACTTTAGACTTTACCACTCCATTCTTCTAGTGCTTCTTCCTATGCTCTACCTTTGAAGTTAAGACATACAACTTTACATACTAACTTAGATTTACTATGTATATCATATAATTAAAAAGGGATCACTTGGTTGATAATTATGTTTTTAAAAATCAATAATTATTTAAAATTAGTTTGATTTTACATGAAGAAGATGACTGTCAATTCTAAGCTTATGGAAAATTTATGTCAATTCTAAGCTTATGGAAGATGATGTTTTTTAAATTATGTCAATTCTAAGCTTATGGAAAAATTTAATTGTAGAAAAAATCTTTATAAATTATCAATTTAAAAAAAGCTTATGATAGAGTTCCTCAAAAGATTATTTGATGTGCTTTAAAGAGAAAGGATATTACTCTTATATACATCAAGAGTATTTAAGATATGCATGACTTCCTTTGGTATATGTTCTCTAAGATATGCATGACTTCCTTTGGTATATGTTCTTTAAGATATGCATGACTTCCTATGGTATATGTTCGTTGTGAACAATATGATAATATAGAGAATACATAGCAATGTGAAACTAAAAAGTTCCAATAGTTAAACTATAATATTATTCATTATAATATTAAACAAATCAAAGTACATCAGATCATCGAATAAAGAGTCTAAATAAAAAGACCAACAATTTTGGGAATGCCTTTTTAGGTTTTCATCCTTATAAGCAATCCTTGAAAATCTCCCTTCTGGGGTTGGAAAAAAATTAGGCCTTGCCCTTATTGAAAAGCACTCTCATGGGATTTCACTTTTTACTAAAGGGTTTCTTGTAAAGAGAAGAAAAAAACTTTCTCTAAAATAAAAAAATACATCAATCAAAGATAACAAAAAAATAACAAAAGTTAAAAGCTTTTTATTATTCAGCCTCTAAAACAAAAGGAAATTAATATTGTAGAAAAAAAATTAACTATTTAGCCTTCACTTGAAGCTTTTTTGGTTGAAGTTGTAGCTCAAAAGCAACATCTTTAAGAATTTGGTATTTGATACCTAAAGAGATGTCATAGTTATGCTCTTACTGCTAAATAACTGCACATCAAAGCTTCTAAATAGAGTAGAGAACAAGTGATTGAAGATAATTTTAAATGCAAAGAAATAAAGTAGATAAAGTAGGCTAATCATCAAGAATGACTTCATTTATGGTTGCTTGAAAGTTGTTACAAACTCTAGATGTCCATTTCCAAGCATGCTGAGCAACATGACACTAAAACAAATATGAGAAAATGATTCTTCACTTCTACAAAGATGAAATTAAGGAGAAGCATTTCCCATATGTATAAGAGAAGTGCTAATAGGGAGACTTTGATGAATAAGACATCATAAAAAATACAAATTTTAGGAAATGTAAGAGCTCTTCAAATATCTTTTAGTTTCCTCATCCAAAAGTACAATGATAATTGTATTTTCCAAGCCTCATTAAATTTTTTAGGAATAAAATCATTCTTTGTAATTACCTCATAAGAAGCTTTCAAATCAAAAGAAAAAACATGTCTACCATCCTTCCAAAAAATATTTGGAAAAGCAAAATGTAAATTGTTGTCAACTTTAAATAAAATCTTGAGGTTAGAAATTAATTTTTCAAAATTCTTTTTTCTCTTTCTATTCAAAACATAGAGGCTATAAGCTTTATTCCAAGAAATCCCTCTATCATACATATGAAGATAAGAAACTGTAGCGATACCAAATCTACTCCAAGTGGTACATACTCTATATGCATAAGTAGTCAAAGCTCCTTCATTGAAAAGAAGCCACCATGGGCCAATTTTCTTAAGCATATCTTTTGAAACTATAATGTGATTATAATTCCAATATTTACCAAGTTTGCACAATGTCTTTCCAATTTGTTTGACAATTAAGGAATCAAAAAAATAAATGGCTTGAGGAAAAAGATGACAATAAAGAAATTTATTAGAATAAAAACTATTATCATTCTTAGGTTTTCCTTGCATAAGTTTATTTCTTAAAAGAAGCATCCAAACATCATCTCCATTAATGCACTTTTCAATCCATCTTGTTGTATGAGATATGTCCTAGTTATAACAATTAATGAGGCCAAGTCCTCCATCTTTTTGCTACTAGTGCAAATATTGCAAGAAACTCTAAAAAAACCTTTTTTATGTTGCTTAGCAGACTAAAGAAACTAATGGACAATATGATTAATTCTCTTATACCAAGTTTTAGAAGAAGCCCAATAACTAGAGGAATAAGCATGGGTTGATTGAAGTATTTGCTTAATAACTAAAGCAAGGATGAGCTTTTTCTTCCATTTATCAAGCTTCTTTTCAATTTTATCAATCACATAATTCCACAAAATAAGAATATTGAGCTCAAAATAAAAAGGAATGTCAAAAATTTTAAAGATAGAATCATTTTTCAAGATTTTCTAATGTTTGAGAGTAATTTACTCATCAATATTGCCATTACAATAAATGGTAGATTTTTGCTAATTAATTTGAGAGCCAAATAACACATAGTAATCCTCCACTCTAGCTAAAACATTATTGATATGTTATACAGAATTGTCGATCATAAAAAAATAAGGATTGTAGGACTTAGAAGGGGAGATGAACAAGTTCCCCTAAAAAATTCAACACAAAGCACACACATAACTAATTTTATGTGGTTTCCAAACTTGGGTACTTCACACTCAGAGGGTAGATCACTTGCACACCTTTAACTTTGTTTCTCTCAAAATGTGGTTTCAATGGCACAAACCTTTGTACAAGCTCTAAACTCCACTCCAAAGTGATTCGATGCCATGAATCCACTCAACCCCACAAGGTCCCAAAAATCTTGGAATGTGGTTTCTAGGATCCCACAACCTTTACAACTTGAGCTCTACTCTAGAGTGTTGTGTCACTACACCAACACTCAATCTTGCAGGATCCCAACAAGCTTATGGATGATGGCTTATCACAAGAAGCACATCAACCCCAACAGGGGAAAAATTACAAGAAAAAAAAGCAAGTAATGTTTTAGTCCTTGTACTTTGAGGTACAACACAATACAATAGTACAATAGATAGTATAATTAAGTACAAAAATAGTACATAATGATTTCTTGATATTGACACTTTCTTGCACATAGAACTTGCACCTTTCCCAAGAGAATGGAGTCTTCTTATAGCCTATATGTTTTTGAAGTTACCTCAAAATTCATGTAATGGCTCTTTAATGGTTCTTAGAGATGTCTTCTTCAAGATTGGTATGTCTCTCTACATTAGACCTCCATTTAGGGGAGACATCTCTTCTTCATGGTAGATGTCTCTAAGAAGATGTCTTCTCAAAGTAGATGTCTACTATTTCTTGTAGATGTCTTCTTCTAAGAAACTTTCAACTAAGCCAAGACATCTTCATCTCCAAGGAGACACCTTCTCTTAATAGTATAAGTCTACTATTTTTGGAAGACACCTTTTCTCTTTCAATTCTAAGTTCTCCTCTTGATCACTAGAGCATCTTCTTTGAGCTTTGAATTCTTTGTTCCTTATCCATGCTCTTTTGAGTCCTTGTGCTATCATATACTTATCCATGCTTCCTTGAGATGTTGTAGATGTTGTTCTTTGAGCTTTTCTATGTTCTTGTGTTGAAAATACAACAACCACAAAAGCATCCTTATTCTTCATTACTCTTAAGTTTTTGACATACCAAAAGGTCAATAATCTCCCCCTTTTTGGTGATGTTCAAAACTTAAAAAAATGGGTGAGATAAATCAATAAATATCCAAAAATAATATTAAGACATATAAATTCCTATGGCAGCCAAGGACTAGGATAAAAGCATTGAGGTTCAAGGTGGCTCAAAATGTAGGAGCAAATGAAATAATGTAAAAGCAAATACTTCTCTCCAAAAGTGCATAACACAAAGATAATCAAAAGGAACATCATCAGTCTATATCTTGAACCATTTGCAACTATCCATACATTGCTTATACAATAGTTGCATCATACACAAAAATCACATATGTGCAAGTCCACAAAAATCACACATGTGAATATTAGAACATCCATCACATCAAAACAAAATATCCATTTGATCATCCAAAAATTCTTTCCCTTTTTGAACATTAACAAAAAGGAGAGAGAGAGAAAATGAGCATCCAAGGATCCTAATCACTAACCTTGATTGCATCATCAAACTTAGAGTCTTCTATTGCTTAGGATAGATGATAAGTCTCCTCCTCATTGATGTCACTGCTAGTGGTAGGATAGCTTGATGGCTACTCATCCTCATCTAAGGACTAAATCTACTGGATAGGGGCCCTTTGAGGATGAAGCTTCACTTGAAACTAAGATGAAGCTGGTGGATTTAGATAAACTAGTACCCATTGAGATACAGTCCCAAAGATACTCTCTATAGCTTGCTACTCAAATAATCTAGGAGCATCAGCTAATGGTGGAACACGATGCTTAGGCTATGCAGGATCATGATGCTTAGGCTATAAGGTAGCATGAGGCACCTCCTAGACATGTACCAATAGTGCATTTAGCTCAAAGTTAGATTCCATCCCAAATCATATCCAAAAAAGGGACTAGCTATCGTAGAATGATGTGGTGGTATAGGAATGTCCTCCTCAATGTCAAAAATAAGAGAAGTGATGACCTCCTTGAACTATTGCCCATCTGGAGGTGGAGGTACACTAGAAGCATCCATTCTCTTATGAAGATAAAACTAATTCCTCCCAACCATCCTAATTGCATGAGCAAATGACTAAAGAAGCTTCTTCAAGGATTGTCAAAACTATGCTCCAGTAGATTTCGACCTACTTAACTAAGGAGAGGCTCTAGATGATGATGCTTCATTCTTCTTCTTCATTGGTGTTAGAGGTGGCCTGGTTCTTGGTCCTACTTCTTTTATATATGAGTGGCTCCTCTTCCTAGAATTCTCACTGAGACTCCTATTGCCTTTGAACAAAGGCATCTCTAGAATAGGTACAACCCTCTAATGAATCAACCAACTTATGAGATAGAGATGCCCAATAATTCTCTCATTAGCATACAAGCTCAGAATGTCCTGGCAAAGAGTATGCCCCAAATCCAAAGATTGTCCTATGAGAAGGAAATAAATCATAAAAGCTTTGGGTGGTAATAGATAGTTGTAGTTTCCCACTTTCAGCATGATATTATACAAGACAATAAGAGAGATTGAAAGCATCAGGAGCCATTCGATTTCTATCAATTCTACCTCTACCAAAAGATATAGACTCACCAAACAAGGCATCACAAAACTCATCATGTGATGGGAGTTATACCATTAGTGTAAATATCATTCATGTAATCAATGATAATCCAAAACACATTAGCACTAAAAATTCCAAGAAGTGAATTCACAATTTGGGAAGTGATGAGTGGCAAGGTACCCCTACACTCAACCATATGAATATGAGCATAGCACGTGCGATCCGGTTGAAGTCCGCAGACTAAGTGCCTACACGTCTCATGGAACACTTAAGGTTAACCATTCATTGTTTTCCTAGAGTTACTTGTAGTTGTCATGGTGTATGGTTAAGTAAGTTTGAGGTATATGATTTTTATATCTTTTTATGTTTTTCTCCTATGCTAACAAGATGAAGGGTTGAGAAACTAATTACTAACTCTAACTAATAACTAAGTCTAAATTACCTAGCATCAGCATTCATTCCCACTTACTGTACACACCCTGAACTAATGCAACCGTGGCTACCAAACGCTAATCGTTACTGGGATCGCCATGCATAACGCATGTGCTCGAAGTGGTCATGTTGAGGCACTTAACTAGGAGGAAAGGATTGAGAGAATCTAATCTAGCCTAATTGTGATGAGTAGCCGATTTCTTGACTAATTGTACACATTTTTGTGCATGACTACCACTGGGATTACCAAGCACAGATCCTAGATACGCCATAGGGTTACCAAGTAGTCACATTGAGATGCTTGTAATCAAGTCATACTCATTCCATATTCTAGGAGTTTAAGGGTGAGAGAGAAAGCAACAAATAACATTAAATAAAATCCTATTCCATGCACTGCAAGGTTTATCCAAGAATTTCATCGTTATTATCGTACACAACTTGTGTTCAGGTTCAATGTTGCTCGAATAAAGATCCGTTCACTTTAGGACTCCTACTGCAGCACATGGAAAATATTCTATCTCTGGAGTGATCAATCTACCAGAATTTTCCTACTTCTAGCCTAGGATGAGGAATAAGAGGAGTGCCACCTCTTATTTATAGATATGACGATGCACCGTGATATTGCATATGCGATATAGAAGGGGATGACGCGATATCGTGGCCCATGCGATATCACATCTCATCATACCCCCATGACTAAATGAAAACTCATCCTCAAGTTCCTTAAAAAATATTGGGAAGGTATAGGATTATTGAGGTGAATGGAACTAATAGGATGACATGTGAACAAATCATCATTACAAGACTTGACAAAACTGGTGTTCGTGACAACAAAGGTGAACACCTTATTACAATGACATCAGGCCTTAGTTGGTAGCTAAGAAAGAGAGAGAGAGAAAGAAGTGTTGCTATTGCCAACACCAAGATTGCACCTTCTGGTGTCCATCAGTAAGCACGTCATCGATCTTGCTCCTTGCATAGCTACTTCCAGCGCTACTCCATTCCATGTGTTCCTTCCAGATCCAATCCGTTGTTGCATGATTTCGATCTGCACACACAACATAATCTTATATTAGCAAGGGTAAATGAATTTCAATGTAGTTCATACCTTGCTTCAGTGTAAGTTCATTGGCTAGGTTGTGGTATGGCTAATTCAGGTCTGGAGATATAATATTGATGACTACCGAAGGTGTAGGGGTTAGGAAGAAAATTGAAAAAATTTGAAGGTAGGAGAAAATTGAAAAAATCGGGCCCTGCACCCCCATGACTAATCACGAACCTCCGGTAGCATTAGAATGGAGAAAGAAAAGGAATAAGAAAGATAGATAAAAATGGACAACAATAACACCAATGAAGTGGAGGTCAAGATGGAAATGAACAAAATAAAATCAACTACAAAAATGTTAGGGAAAAGAAGTTAACGGATGCTCGAAAGAGGAATGTTAGTGGGTCCTCCCCAAAGCAGTCTCATGCCCTTAGTGCCCTGACAGACCCACATTCAAAGAGTTCGTAGGCTCTGGGAATGTCATTTGGAACAAGAGTTAAAGTCTTAACTGCAAGAATTTACCAAAAAGAAAACAATGCCTCTACTAAAATATACACTAATGATGAAACTGGCAATGAGGTGGATAATGGAGAGAAGGGTGGAGAGAGATAATGGAATGGAATCCCAAGAACAAGGTGGTGTACAACCCCTTATGTGTTGCATGGTTAAAGTGACTTGGCAAATCTCATTTCAACTCTAGCCTCAAACCAACCACATCCAGTGACTTCGCATTAATACACTTGGCCAATCCATCCACTTGAAGTAACAAGAATGCCTTCTCCAAGAGCCACCACCATTCCAATGAAACATATGAGGAGAGAATGGGAAGCAAGAAGGGCCTTAGTTAGAGGGAACACTTTTATTTCAGGTTCCATAACCAATGCTTGTAGCCCAAGGAATTATTTTGTCTAAGGGGTGTGCTTTGAATTCTCACTTCTCTTTTCTTTTTTCTTATTCCCTTTTTTTTTTATGTTTTTATGCGTGAGAACCACACCATGCAAAGACTTGATTATTTTTATTTTCTCAGCTTCCAATAATTGGGTAACATCAGAACGACAAGAAAACTCAAGAAGAAAACATCCAAGCATCCAAGAGAATGGCCAACAAAAATGCATGAAGTTCCCTTGGAGTNGTGTAGGTTTTTCATCCAATAAGTGTTCAAAATGATGGTATGAAATATTTTTATATTGATTGCTAATGTTTGGTTTTTACCTTTAA
>MNCI01017655.1:939848-977778 GCA_015680685.1 Gnetum montanum
TTGTAAAACAAAAATGTGTAAGAATAAAACTTGTAAAACAAAAACATGTAAAAGAAAAATGTGTAAAAAAACATGTAAAACAAAAATCGAAAAAGAACTGAGTGCCCCAAATGGTTAGCATAGGTGGCCATATCCCCCATGACTGAATTACAAGGAAGAGATCCAAAATAGAGAGCGAGGTTCCCTACTAGTGGAGGTGTAACTTGTACTGGCTATTGTGGGTTCACGGAAAGGTTTTTTTTTGTTTTACATTAACCAATAATCTTTTATCCAGGTTGTCAGGCTTGTATATCATCATGGCTCCAGAGGGGAAGGTTGTATGAATAATATAGGATCCTTCCCACAATTTCTAGAATTGTGTACATTGAGGTACGTGCATGGTATTCCAGTAAAGGACCTTGTCTCCTGGTTGGTACCTAAACCTTCAGATCCTTAGGTCATGATGTTGTTTACTGTGTGCCTTGTCCAACTCATTTAATGATAGTGAAACTAATCTATTCTCGTCTATCACGTTCAGAGTTGCCAACTGTTGTTTTTGTGCTAGGTCGAGGTCTAGGTGAAGGTCACAAGCCATGGATAGTGTACGAAGCTCATTCTATATGGGAAGCTTGGGTAGTTTCCCGTACACTAACTCATAGGGAGAATGTCCTGTAGGAAGCTTCCAAGTGGAGCGGTATGCCCAGAGAGCATCGTTCAATTTTATGCTCCAATCTCGCCTAAATTTGCTAACCGTTCTTGTTAATATTCTGGTAATCTCCCAGTTAGTAACCTCAGCTTGGCCATTAGCTTGGGGGTGGTAAGGTGTGGTCAATTTATGCTCAACCCCTAAGCGTTGCATCAATTTGTGAAAGGTTTCACCCGTAAAATGTGTTCCATTATCAGAGATGACTGCACGTGGCACACCAAACTTGTTTACAATTTGTTGTTGTACAATCGTGCAGCCATAGATGATGTGTAGTCTGTTACTGTGGTTGCTTCAACCCATTTGGTTAAGTAATCAACAACAACGATGATATATGCTTTTCCTTTGGACATCAGTGTAATAGGCCCCATAAAATCTATTTCCCAGATATCGAAGGATTCCAAAGGTTGAATACATTGTTGTAGACCCTTCATTCTAGTAATCATTCCACCATCATGTTGGCAACGTTCACAGGATTGGGAAAAATGATTGGCATCCCAAAATAGTGTTGGCCAATAATATCCTGCAAGCAAGACCTTGGTAGCCATTCGTCTCCTGGCATAGTGGCCCCCACAAGGGCCCTCATGAGCATCCTGGAGAACTTTTATTTGATCCTCATCAAGCACGCACCATCAAACCAAGCCATCAGGATAGACTTTATAGAGTTGTCCCTTGATTTCCATGAAGTACTTGGTTTTGTGAAGAAACTATTGTTTCTTCCTAAAGTCCAACCCCTATGGTGTTTGTTGGGAAATGAGATAAGTAAGAATGATACTATACCAATTTATTTCCATGGGTTGATCATTTACTACACTGGCAAAGAGGGTTTCATCAGGAAAATGGTTAGATACAGCATATTCATCCTCTTTGTTGTCCCACTGCAACCGAGATAGGTGATTGGTGACTACATTCTTGGTGCCTTTGCGGTCTACTATTGTTAAATCGAAGTCCTGAAGAATTACCAACCAATGTATGATATGTGGGCTAACTGTTGGCTTGTTCATAAGGAACCTAATTGCACTATGATCCGTATGGATGTATACTTTGTAGCCTAATACATAGTGCCTAAATTTCTCCAGTGCAAACACTACAACCACTAATTCCTTTTTCGTAGTCGTGTAGTTGAGTTATGCACCAGTGATACTCTTACTGGCACAATGGATGTAATAAGGTCATTTTTGTTCATCTAATTGTATCAATATGGCTCCTAAGGCATAATAGATGCATCGGTCATGATATGGAACAACCTGGACTAGTTAGGGGCTTGTAGGATGGGAGTTTCCACAAGCCTTTGTTTGAGAGTTTGGAATGCTCGTTCACATTCCCTAGTCCATTCGAATGGTACATATTTTCTCATTAATTCCACCAATGGTTTGGAAACTTTGGATAAGTTCTTGATAAATCTCCTATAGTAGCCATTGTGTCCAAGGAATGACCTAATGTCTTTGATAGTTTCTGGATGTCGGGTAATTCCTTGGATGACTTTAATTTTTTTCGGATCCACCTCAATTCCTAATTGTGAAATTTTATGCCCCAGTACGAAGCCCTCTTGAACAATCAAATGGCTCTTCTACCAGTTGAGCTTTAGGTTGGTTTCAAGAAATCGTTTCAATACTTGCTCTAACTGGTTGAGGGCTTGATCAAAGCTCGTCCCATAAGTGGAGAAGTCATCCATGAAGACTTCTACTCTATTACCTATTTGCTATTGAAATATGCTTAGAACTAATATCTATTATTGTCCATAGGAGTAGCATAGTAGTAGGGATCACATCATACACCTTACTCTAGACTAAACCATACATGACAAAGGAAATACTAGTCCAAGTGAGAAGATAAAGAACTGCAATCAACATATAACTATTAGGGTGTTATAATTAGTCCATCCACAGAGTTCGACCAGATCACACGTACACACTTGTATTCATATGGTTGAGCATAGGGGTACCTTGCCACTCATCATTGGTACTGTTGCCAGGGATGGTGCTAGTTATCTAGATTAGTTATATCTTATAAGATCATTGTAATAAGGTATTAAAATAATACCTTTTAGAAAAATAAATTAAATTCAATCAAGTCACACATAATTCACGACAATGTCTCTCTCATAAGATAGTGATAATACAACATCTAGCGAGGCAATTCATTGGAGAACCAATGAAATTTATGATGAAGAAGAAGTTTGGAGTACTCAATATTATGTAGGAGTTACATATGTTCATGGACATGCCAATGATACTCAAGGACTTTTTTCATCCAACTTAGACACCTCTAGTAAAGATGGGACATCTCCTGGAACGAGGGGGCCCATAAGGCCTAGGACCTTCTCAGTGGGTAAAAAGAGTATATTAGGGGATGATTGGGAGACTTACTAAAGTCATGATAAGTCTTCTAGTTCTCTCTCTTCCTCTACTCTTTCAATGCCATGTTGTGTCACAAATGATCATTCCTTAAGGGGTTGGCATAGAAATAAAAATAGAACCCACGGGAAAAATCAGGAACACCTATATGAACATAGACAACATTGTCCCAACTCACAAACTCACAACCTATTTAGCAAAAATTAACCCTTGCTAGCCACTAAGTGCCTAATACATCTAACAAAGGCCATTCAGATATCCTGTAGGCATTACAAACAAAGCCATCTACCTAGGCTTGCTTTAAACAACTTTCCTAAGTTCTCATGAGATTATGATTTAGATCCACAACATCATTTACAAGCCTTCTATGATGCCTATGTACGTAACAACATTGAGAATGAGTGGCAAATGCTTAAGCTCTTCCCTATGACACTCATGGGCCAAGCAAAAGTGTCATACAAGTCTGTAAAGATGAATTAAATTCATCATTGGTCTACAATGGTAAACCTCTTCAACGAAAGATATCAAAATTATGCAAGAGTGTTAGCCTTGAGGAGATAGATCTAGGAGTGAAAACAAGGGCAACATGAACCCTTGGACATGGCCTTAGAAAGATATTAATCTTTGTTAAACAAATGTCTAAGCCATGGGTTCTCTAAGGAAAGGCTAATGTGTCACATCATGGATGGACTCCATAATGAAACAAGGAAGACCATAGGGATGTATGCCTTAGGTCAACTATATGAACAAGAAGCCCATCAATTCTAAGAGCTTCTTAAATAGGTACCAAAAGAAGAAGGAGAAATAGCAAAATAGGATAATGTTAAAAAGTCTTAACAGGACCAAACTCTTAAAATAATAGAGGTCCATAGTCATGAAAAGGAGAAATCAACTCACCTCGAGGAGGTAAAATAGTTCCCATCTTTGCCAATATTAAAATCACAAGATACTAGATGAAATCAAGGTGAAGATCAACAACATGATGGAGTGGGTACATGAAAAATGTGGAGAATATGCAAAAATTATTAGAGGGAGACCCATGTAAGATAACTTTGACAACCAAAAAAAACAGAGGATACCAAACCTAGAAACAAGACAAAACACCATTTGACAATTGGAAAGAAGGGTTGACAAAAATGAGGATAGGGGCTCAACCACATATCATAAGTATCAATGCAATGTTTGCCTATATGATCACCTAAAAGGCTAATGCCCAATCTTGTGACATCTACATGAGCATTGGAAAAGAATGTTATATCCAAATTTTGTACAGAAGTACATGGTTGGGCACATCCCTGTTCCACAACTTTGTGGGAAATTTCAAAACTCATCATACTATCCATGGGAAAATTCTTACTAGCCTCAATACTATGCTCAACCATAGTTGCAAAACCCCTTGTCGTGGGGGAGGCCATTGCCAAACTAGTCGCACCCTTTGTATCACTCAAAACCAAGTGCTTATTATGTTCAACACCCTATTTCTTTGACTGGATCAACATCCTCTACTTCACCCCATCGTTATCACTCTCTTGAGAATCATCAACCCATGTCCTCTCCTATGAGATCACCACCTTATGTTCCTTACACTCCTCCTTACTCTTAATATTCTCCTCCTTCACCTCCTTTTGCAATGCCACCAATTGTACTAGAAGTCTGACATCCCATCCTCGAATGTCATGGAAACCATCAAATATACGATATATTAGACATTATGCATATGAAGAAAACATACCAAATGCAAAATATAAGTAATATTCAACATTATGTATAAAATAAATAATAGGAAAAATGTAGAAAAGAAAATAAAAGAATGCTTTATTGATATGGAAGAATGCATCTGAATCATTCTCTGAGAGTGTTTCTTGGGGTTTTCTTCCTTTAGCATCTATCCCTTAGAGGCAATCTAGCACTTCCACCATGGTTAGGCCTATAACCTAACCAAAAGGGTGTGCCACTCCCCTTCCTGTCCCACTTCAGCCAGCTTCCTATGACTTGCCTATACTGGCTCTGCCACCCCATGACTTGCCTGTACTAGCTCCGCCATTCCCATGCTGGCATGACCTCTAACCCCAAGTATAAATGCCTTAGGTCAAACCCCCAAAGGTTCCTCAAGAGACATGTACGTTATTTTAACATGCCTTGTTGGGTTTGAATCACAGATACATTTTAGGTTTTGTTAAGATAACAATAACACTTGTTATGAAGAGATGTCATCTTCATTAGGTAACTGCATCATTTGGGAATGGGGATGTGATAGGAAGGTTTTGCACCACAACACCAACCAATGAACATTAATTGGATTGCTACTATCAATAATAGTGGCAATTCTCCACAACATCAGAAAAATCCTTTCTTTAGGCATGGCCATAGAAAGAGACAACATAGTTTTGAAACCACTTCATCCTCCAACTTAGCACAATCCCAACACCATGATGCACCTTCCTCTTTCAACTCAACACCTCCTATTACCTTATTTATGCCATCAATTAATACTCCAACAACCATGTGGCCCAATGAATATAACAACATGAGGAGACACACCCATCCTTACATATCATCTTATGGTCACAGGTGCCATAGTGGATCAGCCTATTATCACATGACCACATCTTATAATCTACCCTACTATGTCTACTTTAATCAAGTGTGTGAACCCTAATTTAGGTGTGTTCCTACCACTACACCAAAAGACACCAAGTGGTTTGGATATGATTGGACCTCAATATTTCCAACATGCATGGATCCTAACTTTCCATTTATTAATTCTCACAATGATAAAAGGTTTAGTTATGGGGGATACCCCCCATTCTAATAAGAAAAATTAGTAAATGTTTTTCCTTTTCTATGGTTTTACAATTTTTTGTTTCTCAATTTTTTGTTTTCTAAGTTCTCGTTTTCCAATTTGTCATTTTATCTTTTTATGGGTAATCTCATTTGTGAATAAAATACTCATGTAACTAGTCTATTGAAGAATTTTTCTATGTTATCAAGTCACAAGTGACTAATTATTTGGACAATGAGCCCATGACATCCACCCACCCATTTTATTAACAAGAGGTTCTTACTCTGGGTATGATGATATTCTTATTATCATCAAAACATAAAATAACTTTCTACTCATTATGCCTAGAATGAAGATTGATGAACTAAGAGGGAATGGCAAGGGTGTGACATCAAGGGGANATCCACACCTATGATCAATGACATTGCATTGTTTCTTCCCAATGATAGACAATCATAAAAGCATCATGAAAGCAAGGTGTATGATCATTTGGCATTTTTCACAAGGGAGGAGTGATTTGAATTTTTTTTCAACATGTTTTTCTTGTGCTTTTTCTTTTCTTCTTCACTTCTTTTTCTTTTCTTCTTAGCTTTCTTCTTCTTTTCTTTTTCTTCTTTTGGCCAATTTTGCACTAGGTCATTTCCAAAGATGATCTAAGGAAGCCACCAACCTTCAGGCATGGACACATGTCTTTCCTATGGGACCCCCCAGAACAACATTAAGTTCCTTAATTAAGTGCCTTTATTACAACACTTACTCCCATTGTTCATTAGATCTACAAGGATCTTAGTACAACCGAGCTGCATGATAGCACATACATATGTCACCAAAGANGGTTGGAACCTACTTTGAGTAGAACCCACTTGCATGACTTTTGTAATTTGTACTTCATGCACATCACCACATCATTTTATACCTTTCGAGTACTCCATTGCCAACTCTATTCTTTCCTTTGTCATCATTTTAATCAAAAATTCCTCAGAACCACGACATGTACTTTTTCCTCATCCTTTTCAAAGAAATTTATTGTATGACTCCACTTCATTACAGTTTTGGTGCCTCAATTTCCACTTGCCATTACCCCAGAGCTTTTGAATCTACCTCAAATCCTTCAATTTTGGCCCTAAAACTTGAACAATCATCAATTCTACTAAGTACCCTATCTTGATTGGGATGCAATATTGGGTACTCGGTATCGAGTTCGATTGAATATAGGGTATGCACTATCACATATGCAATATCATGTCCATAAAAAGTATATATAGGGGATCCCTGTGCAGTACACATGTCATTTTCAATAGTTGATGGGGGGCGAGGGGAGTTGTTCAAATTTTCTTCCATGATTTTCAGAGCTTTGCAAATCTAAATTCAACTTTCAATATTTTTCTCTTCGACACTTTGATTTCTTTTCCGATTAAACCTAATTGAACCCAAAGTGTTCAACTTAGCTGTGGGGGAGGGGTACTATAGAACTTGCGTAATTTATTTTTGAAATTTGCTATCACCTGAAGGATATCATAGGGGTAAGTACTATCAAAAATTCATGCCAAACTAATTTTCTCCCTTCACCCAAGTCATCTAAGTTATTATATGAGTCACCTAAATAGATCAGGTTTGACATTAAACTTTTAGAGTAACTTCCTTGAAAAAACTTCTAACTCTAGAATCACACTAAGAAAAGAATTAAATATTTATTAAAGGCAATGAGTAACATATAAGATAATCGAATTTCTTTAAATAACCTTACTAACAATTGGTCCTTATGTGATTACAGATGGCCCCTAAAAGAGGATAGAAGGGAGGACCTTCTCAAGGTACAACTAAACAACTGAGAGGAGGTGGAGGCCAATGACCTCATGCATAACATGCAAAATAGGAGGCACAATCACTTAGCATCCATCAGGAAACTCCTATCACTGCACAATCTGACCAAGTAAAAGGTGGAGAGGTTAGGGCACGAGAACAAGGAAAACACATCACATTGTTCCTAGAATGTGTTCAAGCCATTCGGGAAAGGTCCACATCCTCTGCCATGATTATGGAACTTAATTTTGGGTGTTTTACCAAATTCACCCCTGAACTAATCAAGGATTTACTTAAGGGATCTCCACTATGGCCTATCCTCTCAGAGAGTGGAGAATGATATTTGGGTGAAACATATCAATTTTGGCATAATAAAAAAGAGGGCACCATCATCAATATTGGTGGAATTTTAGTAGATTTCTCCATAAAGGCCATTGTGGAAGTCTTGAATCTTCTATTTAGAGGGCCTAAAGTTGCTCATTTGTCCACTTGCTTTGATGCAGATGCAAGAAAAGTATGGTTAAAAAGGATGTATGGTAAACAAGAAAAGACATGGAGAATTAATCCTTGAAGATAGAATTTACTTTAAAATTGCCACCTATCATATTTTCCTAACAAAGAGGTTAAACAGAATTTCTACCTATGTGGCAAGAGGAAGTGCAATTTTGATGGGCAAGGTTGATGTCATTTTGCCCCATCTATATTTAACAAAAATATTAAGGTGGTTTGAAGAATGGAAGACATGAAAGTTTACATTGCCCTTTTCGTGTCTAATTAGGAAGCTGTGCTAGCATGCTGGAATTCTGGGGTATACCAATGACATCCTCAAAAAAGCTAAAAATGCTTCATATGCTTAATTACTCAAGCCACCAACACCAAGAAAAGATGTTGGTGAGACGTTGGAGCCTAAACAAGAATAGATGGTTTGGCCCACTACACCTCAAATGATAGGGCCTTAGCCAACAATAAGAAGTAGGGCCTATGAGCAGCAAGACCAACAACTTCCACCACCACCACAAGATTACTAATCGTTGATGAGCCATTTTAGTGCCATCGCAGAGACGATCGGTTGGGGAAGTAGAGAAAAGGCTAATCTCTTCAAGGTGATTAATGATGCTATAGAGCCCACCATATCAATTGATCCTACAAGGGATGAGCTCTCAATTCAATCAAAAGGAGGGGAATCACACTGGTCGTAATAGATCTCTAGAAATGTTGCATCATTCCAAGTATAATTAGAAACTAGTGAAGGTGCCACAGTGGGGGTCATGTAACACCAAGATGTAGCTGGAGCAGCAGAGGTTGTTGAATACCACATCAAAGAATCATTTAACATCTTTGTTATGACACCAGTAGATTTCACAGGAGCACGTGATGCTCAAGTTCTAGTTGGTACCTCAATCACTCCTATGGAACATGAGGATGCATTAGATCACTTACTGCAAATAGGAAAAAATTATGACGTCCTTGTTTGACATTCCCCAAGATGTCATAGTGGCACAATCAGACCTCATTTCCACTAAAGAAAAGCTAATCATGGCTAAGATTAGGGTTGAACATGCAGAAGATGAGTTGTAGAGACTCCAAGAAAAGTTCATCAACCTACAAGCTAAACGACAAGATGTGTCCCAACTTGTTGGAACCGATAAATTAGAATCCTTTAGGATAGAGTAGTTGAATGAATTGTTAGAGGAGAATAAAATGGTGGTGATGGAGAAAGAGAAGGCTGATTGGGACACTTCAAAAGCACAAGCTTACACGTATGCACATGTTAAAGCTCTCATGGAGTTACAAGAAGAGAATAAACTCCTTGTTGCTGAAAATATTCGATTGACAAAAATTAAAAAATAGAAGAATGTTCTCAAAAATTTTTTTTCAACAAATGTGAGAATAATTAATAAGAGTCAACCAAGATATAAGTCACTTAGCTAGAGAAAATAGAACCCTCTTAATGGAGGAGGTACACACCATTCGACAAAAGATAGCTATTGAAATAAGCACGTGGCAAAATGAGGCTAAGACAGATGAAAGATTAAAGGAGCACTTTCATGACTAGGTAGGCATGTACAAGGAAATCATAGAGAAGGAACTCTAAATGGCCAAGGCACATATCAACTCCCTCAGTGCTCAAAACACTAATTGGTGTATCATTCTGGATAGTTATGCCCTTGCCCATTAGGCAGACTTAAAATGGTAGAACCTGCAGATTCAAGATTTCAAAGAATACATGGAGCTAGTGAATTTACGATATGCCAACTTGGCCATGTTAATAGCAAGGTGCCTGAGAACTAAGCTCAAGAAGTAGGTAGTTGCCACTTATGCTAAATATGAGACAAAGTTTGCAGAACATAAGAAGACATTGGAAAGATTAGAGGTGGAAAACTCTGAATTTGAGGTGGTAAAGGCCAACTACCAAGGTCAAAAATATGTAGTAGAAGATTTTGCTTGACAGCTTACAGATTACCAAGAACTCAAAGACAAAGCCAAAGCCTATGAGGAGGAATAACAACTATTTGTGGCATGGTATGTCAAGGCCAATCAAATGTTCCCATAACTACTATGTCTATGGAAAGTGCTAACTACATCAAACATTGGAACATCAGCATGGACGGTTCATGATCCTTAGATAGAAGAGCAAAAAATTCAAGCACTTCTTCAAAGGTATCCATTTTAGAAGCCTAGAGCACAGGACAAACCAGGAATCACATGGGTTTCGCAAATTTTGTACTTTATGTTGGTGTTCAAATTTTGTTTTGTCTAGTCCCACACTACAACATGAAATAGTCCATGGTCATTCAATAATCCCATACCTATCCACTATTTGTAATCGAATGAACTTGTTCCTCATTTTTTTTAACTCGAGGAAAATTTTTTATTTAGTCATGGGGGTATGATAAATTGTGGTTTGCTAGGCCCTAATATCGAGTATGCGATGTTGGGTATGTGATATCTCAACCTAGATACGATATCATATACACGATATTGTGATTCCTATGTTAGCTTATAAATATAGCACTCAAGCGCACAACAAAGGAGTCAATTAGTCAAATAGATCTTATTTCCTATTACCCATTAGATTAATTAAGTTATCTCTTATTGTTCTTAGGAGTAGCATAGTAGTAGGGATTACATCATATACCTCACTCTATACTAAACCATACATGAGAAAGAAAATACTAGTCCAAGTGAGAAGACAACAAACTATGATCAACATATAACTATCTAGGTGCTACAACTAGTTCATCTGTGAAGTTCAACTGAATCACACATACATGCTCATATTTGTATGGTTGAGTGTAGGGGTACCTCACTACTCATCAGCACCTAAAAAAATGTTCATAGGAAGGAGAATCCTTACAACCATGGGAGAAATGACCCAGAGCTGGAAGGGGCCAACAAAAACAAAGACAAGAACTACTAGAGGTGATCCATGGAATGGGACCTATTTGAGAGGAGCCTAAAGTGGAATTTTTCTAATAGAGTCTAAAGGAAGAAGTGTGAATCAAATAATCACAAAGAGAAGAAGTTCCTCGACCCATGCTAAGTCTTCAGGTCACTTTGACTCAAGCCTGCTAAGACATCATTTGGTCCTGAGACATTCAAAGATCAATTCTTCAAGAGATCAACTTTGGACCACTTTTGGAGAAAGCTCTAGAGGATATCAAGACACAACTATAGACCTGTTCCATGTGGCTAGTCCTCACAACCAGTGGGGAATGGTACATTGGAGAGACCTATCTCTTCTGGAGTAGCTGAAGGTTGGGGTTTGTTGTCAAGATCAAGGAAATTCAAGTGTCCTACTTAGTAGAAGCCATTGCATAGGCACTTGGGTTTCTTGACATCAAAACATAGCTGGTTGAATTATCTACAAAAGGTGATCTTGAGAAGAAGATGGAGTGGACCTAATGATGCTACAAGGTCGACTGTAAGGAGTACGGTGCACTCACATCTATAGAGTGAATTTATTTCAAGATTGTAGCCTATCACCTCAATCCAATGGTGAGGCCAAGCAAGGTGACTACTGTAACACCCACTCATAGGGAGCAAGATCTAGCATCCAAATCCCCCTAAAAAGAAAGCTTGTTCAAAGAAGAAAATGCCCAGGTGGCTTTCTTTCTACAACAATCAAACTAGCATTAACCTTTAAAATTAAAACAAGATCAATAATGCCTAAATCTAGATCAAAAATAGGTCAATCAATATTAATTTAATAATTAATAGATAATTTCAAAAAGAAACTTACATAGTAAATTATTTGTGCAAGATTCATTAGAGTAAAAAAATCAAACTTTTTATTATTCAACCCAAAAAGAAATATTTAATTAGGATCATTTGCACATTTGAAAACCAAGGTAATGACCACATAAGCAAATAAATTAATAATCTCATATTTGTTCAATCACATAATAATATTTTATAATTTTCAACCACACACAAAAACAAGATCTGAATTTAACTCTTGTAACCATTTTACCAGTATTTAATTAGGAAATTCATATGTTCAATAGCAGAGAATATCTAGATCATAATCATAAATTAATATCCAAGGTTTTCCCCCACTCCATGAACTTATAGAAAGATATTAAAATCAAACTTGAGAAGGTATAGAAAAAAAAAGTATAATACAAGATCTAGATCCAAGAATTATGCATTCAAAAGGGGAGGGTTTATCAATCGAATTCCAACCAAAATCCTAGAATTCATCAATTCACAATTATTGATGGGCCCAAGGATACTCTTGCTTTCTATCAGCAGTACCAATCCTCATATCAGGGATCCATCACCCCTGTTGGAAATCCTTTACCAAAAATACCCCAAATCATTATGGGTGTTTCTAAATCATTAGAAAAAAAATTCTCATCCAAGTCATTTAGGTATGAGAGTGTAGAGGATAGGTAGAGAGATCCAAAAAATAAGTCTAAGCTTACAACAAAAATCTTGATATTTTCATACAAGCATTGTGAAGGTGGCTAGACAAGCAAGAAAAGAAAAGTTTGAAAAAAATCAGCCCTTGCTAGCCATTATCAAACATAATAAAGATGGATCATTTTACCTCCTTGCTTAGATATCTTGCTTACTAAGAGGAATTATCTAAATATTGGAATGCTATGCCACACTTGTTTTCTTTCTCTTTGCTATCTCTTGTAGCAGCGACAGTCTTCTCTTCCTTTACAGCCACACCCCTTGTTGATGTATCCTTCTCTCTCTCTCTCTCTCTTTGGTGTTCTACAAAGCTACTTTTGCCTTGTGTGTGTCCCTTTTTCTCCCTCTCTTCCTCTTCCTATTTGTAGGTGGAATAAGGGATAATGAATGGTTTCTTGTAACTAACTTGTTGGGGACTGTTCATATTCTTTTCTTTGGTTTCTTATAACTAACTTGTTAGGGACTATTTGTATTCTTTTCTTTGGTTTCTTGTAATTGACTAGTTGGGGACTGTTCATATTATTTTCTTTCTTTTTAAAGTTATCTCTCTCTTTCTCTCTCTATCACTTTTTAGCAATGGATCATAGTTCAATTCTCTTCATGATCACTATAATAAAATCAATAAAGTATGTATATTCACAAGTTGCAGGTTCAATTCCTAAATGAACAATTTTTGATATTTTAGAATTCAGATTTTGTTAGATCTCAGGTTCAATTCCTTTTAATCATTCCAACATAATATCTATCTCTTTATCATTTAGAATTGTCATAAGATGAAAAGAAAGAGTTTTCAAATAGATTCATGACAAGGGCAATTCAAGATACATAATCAAATAAGGCACCTTCTTTTTTAGGTCATTAGCGATGTGAATTTTCCCATTGTCTTACGATCCCTGAAAGGTCATCATGTGACCTTTCTATAGCAATGAAGAGGGTACTTATACTCTACTATTTTAAACTAAAAAAAGCAATGCACAAAATAAAATAAAATATAACGCTACAGTATCTACACACAACATCCCTGATTCATGGGTCAGGTTCCTCCAACTTGATTCATAGGTTAAGTTCCTCAATATGAGCATTCTTTTGCATCTCAACATACCTGTTTTAGCTCCTAAGGCACACCTTAGAGTATTGTCCTCTGTTTTTCATTTGTTTCTTAGCATCTTTGTTGAAATAGAATATAAAATATTTTTTTCTCATATATTATTTATTATTATTTGAAAACATTTCCAGCATGTATTTTAAATCATATTTCTTATGCATAAAGTATTTAAACATTGAATCATAATACATATAAAAATCTAGTTAACAAACTTATTACTATTCCAATTAGCCATTTCCACCATAGTCCAAATAGAGCACACACATAAGTTGTCAACAAAACATGCACACAAACACACATAATTACTATTATAGTTATTAACACAAAAACTCAAGGAAAAGTGGTTTGTTACAACTACTTTCTCTACCCTAGCATGCATCTCTCTAAGTGGGAAGTTCCCCATTAACCTTCACAACCACTATACTTGGATATTAAAAAAATTTTCAAAGAAAAAAAACATGGAAGGAAAACCCTACCCTTTCTGTGTCTCATCAAAAAAACTTTACAAAAGGATAAGCATTGTTTACTACTCTAATGACACTCTCAGGCATGCTCCCTTGGCCTCATGATTAGAAATCATGAAGGATAAAATACTAGCAACAACCCAAGAAGAGGAGCTACCATCATCACCACCCACTTAGGAAACAATACCAGAGGCCCATGTAGCCATTAAGCATTGCAAAAAATCCAAGAATAGCTCTTGAGTGAACAAGAGCAACAAGTAGGAACAAGTGGGGTAGATCCATTTGTGTATTGGTCAATGATGAGTCATCTTAATGAGGTAGCCTGAACATTTAGCTAGATGGAGAGGGGTGGTCCCATTTTCTCTACCCAAAGAACACAGTTTCCTTCGAGGTCAGATCCCAATACTCAAGAGGTGATGATTTCACTAGCAACACATAATCTATTTCAAGAAATCTCTAGGAATGCCACCACTTTCTTAGTAAGTTTGGAGGAAGGAGAAGAGGCAATTGTCTTGGTGATGCAGCACTAAGGGTAGGAAGACAATGGAAAAAGTGATTACTGACCATGTAGCAAAAGCATTAAACATACCTGTAGCATTTGTACAAAATGTATCTACACTTCAAGATGTGCAAATGTCTACAGGCACAATTAGCAGAAAATCAAACCTGGGCAACCGACTCTAGACATCTTTGATCTTCTAGAGAACATCATCACAACCTAGTCAAAGTTACTGAATGTAAGGGGTAGATGCATTTTCTTGAAGGGGAAACTAGAAATGACCCAAGAGAAAAATTAATGCTTGGCCACAGAGGTTGTCCAACTTCATGCCCGACATGTAGAACAAGTATTTCTCAGCCCAGCAGTAACAAGAGATGAAGCTATCAAACAGCTTCAAGAATGATTTCAAAAGGCTAAGGAGGAGGCAATGATAGCAATCTTTAAACATTTTATAGTAGAAGCTTCAACGTATTCCATCCAAAAGGACTTGAATTAGATGCACTAGAAGAATGAAGCATTGACCATGAAAAATCATTACCTTCAAAATTTTGATGCTCAAAGAGATCAAATGCAAGAATTCATTCATCAATAGTAGGAGCAAATTGCTAGGATAAAAACTAAATTGAGGAAATTGGCCATGGTAAATTGTAATCTATCAATGGAGGAGGTACACACCTTGCATCAAAAGTCTATCATTGAGATTTCCACCTAGAAGAATGAAGCCCTCAAATTCAAGAGAGTGAAGAATCACTATAGGAACTAGGTTGGCCTGCAAAAAGAAATTAATAGGAAACACATCTAGATGGTAAAGATGAAATTAAATGAATCCCTCTAGCAACTCCAATAAGGAAGAGAAATGTGGCAGCCCATCCTTAATGGAACTGATGCATATAACAAAGCATAGATCTACTTGAAGGAGTTGCAAATCAAGGAGGTGATAGAATATATGAAGTTGGCCAATCTCCATTATGCAAACCTGGCAATGCTGACTACTAGACAACTACTATTAGAGTTAGAAAAACAAGTGGCTAGCTCGCGTCTACTGTACGAGGCTGAGTTCAAACACCACAAGGACACTAAGCAAAAGCCTAAGACTACTAACATTAAACTCAAATTTCTTAGAGGGTAATTCATAGATCAATGATCTATCACTAAGGACTTGGCTAGATAGATGAATGACTACTAGGAGATAAAGGACATAGTCAAGGTTTTTGATATTAAACACAAACAATTCACTACTTGGTTTGTCAATGCAAAGGAGTTGTTTCCAATAATCCCATGTCCTTAGGATGTGCCTATTCTAACCCACATTGGGGAAGCTATGTGGACAGTGCATGATCCCATCACTAAGGAGGAGAAAATCAAAGCACTACTAGATGCTTTTTGCCTCATACCTGAAGTTGCAGTAGTAGTAGGACAACTGTAGCCACCTCAACCACTACTAGTGCATGAAGTCAGTGAAGGTCCCTTAGAGCCTTAGGAACCACCACCACCTGGGACCATTTGATCTTCTCCAACAAGCTTCACACCATCAAGGAACATGTTGTTTGATTTTGAAGGGTTGAATCATGGTGTTTGAAAACCTATATTTTTTGTAATGTGTTGATCTATACACTCCATTTTTTTTCAAGTTAGTCAATTTTTTTTGTGTAAAGAAATGTTAGTCAATAATCCCATACCTTCCTAATTTTGTAACAAAACTAAAGGATGAGTTTTCATTTAGTTGTGGAGGTATGATGAGTTGTGTTAGGTTGGCTTCATTGACATGGCTTCATTAACATAACCTTATTGATTAGGCCTAGTATGAATTTAGAAAACTTTTCAAAATCACCTATTACAAAAATGTGCCATGAGGACCTTCTAGCTTAATTTGTCAAACCAAATCCATGTCTCCTACATGCAAACATAGATTGGGCAACCAAATCAGAAAAACCTTTTAGTATGTGACCATTGATAGATTATAACTCTCCAAAATACTCAATGAGGCTAGTGAAAACATCTTTAAACTAAAATTTGACCAGAAGACCAAATAGATAGACCCAAATAGCATAATATTTTAAAACACACACTTCTTCTTATGAGCAAGTACAAAACCAAGCTTCCATTTTTCTACTTCAATAGCATGCATATTTTCCTTCATGTTACATTCAAAGAAAAATGCATTTACACTTAGACAAGCAATTTACACCATCATGAGGGTCATGCATGCTTCAGCAAAGCTTGCATATCTTAGAAAGATGGAGTAAATTTGAAGGTGACCACAAATGCATACATGAATCATTGTTATTGATTTAATATGATTTTCTTCAAAATAAAATTTGAAAACTATCCTACATTTGCATGGCTACAAAATCAAGCCTTGCTTGTAGTTCCATCCTTTCGGCCTTTACCTTATGTACATCCTTAACAATTTTTGCAAACAAGAGTGCTACTTTTCATTAGAGAAGACATTGGTGATCCCATCATAGAACTTAACACTATGGCCATGCCCATGATGGTGCATCAATTGGTAGTGCTCAAACCTTGAAACAATAGCATGAAATGCTAAAACCAAGTAGTATTACCAATAGTTATAATTTGAAATTACTATGATGAAAAGTAAAACTCTTATATAATATGTGTTTGATTTATATTATAGAATGCACTTGGGATTACTTTTATTTTGCCAAAGCTACAACAAATAAAGTTTACAACAAGCACATATATCAATATATCATTATATGTAGCACTCATAGTTGATACACAAATGACACACATATCAACGTAGTTGGTACAATGTCTGAATTCATCATCACATACATCAATATAACATTGTATCAATATATTATTATTATTATTGCCCTTGTTATGCTATAATAAAAATAATCACCTTTAACTAATGACGATATTTTTTTCTTGTACAAATCAATATTAGGGCTACTAGCATAACCCAATCTTCATGGCAAGGTAGATGTAACCCACTAAATAAGAGTATCTCATACATTACCACTATTTATAATTCAAACTTAGTTGAGTTAGAAGTAAAATTCTTATATCATGTGTTTAATTTATATTATAAAATACACTTGGGATTATCTTCATTTTGCCAAAGTTGGCATATATATCAGGGTATTATCATAGCCAGTATGCATAGTTCTTACACCGATGGCACACATATCAATGTAGCTAGCACAATGTCTAAATTCACATACATCAATGTTATTTTTTTTATAAAAACCAACATTGGAAGCTAGTAGCATAACCTCATCTTCATTGCACGTTAGATGTGATCCATTAAACAAGAGTGTCCCACATATAACCACTGGTTACAATTTGAAGTTTACTTAAGTTAGAAGTAAGATTCTTATACCATGTGTTGGATTTAAATTATGGAATACACTTGGCATTATCTTCATTCTACTAAAGCTATAACTAATAAGATTTACAACATGCACACATATCAACATTTTTAACATCATGTATAAATTCACATGATATTAATATATCTTTATTATTATTATTATTATTATTATTACTATTATTATTATTTTGTTTTCTAATAATAAGAAATGTTTTTTTTTTCACAAACAAACATTAGGGCTAGTAGCATAACCTTTTCTTCACTTCAAGGTTAATGTGACTTACTAAACAAGAATATTCCACCACAAGGCTACTTCACTGCTCTCACACCCATGGGTGGAGGTTAAAATTAAACTCACAACCTTCCAATTGAGAGATAAATATTGACAACTATGCTACCCCATGGGTGTAGTGAAAATAAATCTTTGAAAATGTCATTTTCATTCTATTAAAAAAATTTAACTGTTTTCTGCAAGGTAAAATTGCTTAAATGGAGCTAGAATAATTAAATATTTTATGGTAGTTGAGAGACCAATACCAATTACAAGATGAAGGATAGAGTGGAAACACTACATTTTAGTTGAGAAGGGTAAGACACAAATGAAAAGAAAAATGTAAATACTATTTTATAAGTTGAGGAAATTAGCTATGAATCTTCTAAGGCAAGAAGTTAAATTTACAAATTTAGTAATACAGGAAACAATAATGTGGAAAAATCAAATTAAAAATTTTAGTTGGACAAGAAAATGTTGGACCATAAAATTAAATTTCAAAAAACATGGTTGAGTAGAAAACTATAAAGCATGTAAATTAAAATAAAAAATTTAGTTGGGTGAAAAACATTAAAGTTGTAAAATTAAATTGAACATTTAAGTTGGATGGGGAAAATGTAAGATAAAAAACTAAATTCCAAAATTTATTGTAAGCAACCTAAGGCAAGCACAAAATATAACTTCATCCTTTATAAAGGTTTACAATGTCTTTATATTCCAAAAATATATGTATCCATATTATTAAGATGCTAGGATTGATGTACATGCATTAGGCAAAGTTACTCATAGCAAATAGATCAATTTGTTAGAAGAATAAAGTAAAATGATGTTACAATTTCATGTTCTATTGCTTCAAACTAATAAAAAAATGTTATCAAACATACTTCATTAGTTGCATATCATCTTGAGTTTATAAAAAATACGATTGAATATGAACATGGTTGTATATTCCATCACTACACTATTTAGATGTTACCTACTGACCTTCCATTTATTATTCTCCTATTAATAAGTTTAACATGATAAGTCTATTTCTAATAGCATTTTCTAGTATATTTTAAGGGAAAATATTTTTTTGAGGGAAAGTTTGGTCACTTATATAATGATAGGGGTGAACCCTCAAATCAACAATTACAACAATAGTATAATCATAGATGGTAGAATATCCTATAGTAAAAAAAAATAAAAAAATGAACACCCAAACCATGAAGCCAACCAAGAACCAAACCATTAGAAAGATTATGCATTAGTTCTAGGCAGATAGAGTCCCAACCCTATCTCTAACTAATCAAAAAGCCCAAGGAATTCCTATAGGGCATTGAAAACAAAAATCAAAAAATAGTCATGCACAACATCATAAAGCTCATTTAAAACAGTGGGTATGCATATCCAAAAAAGAATTTTCTGGTATCTTTTACGGGAAAATATTATTTTTTTAATCAAAAGATAAAGATGTCAAAATATATGAATGTACAAAGTATTTTCTTCACAACAAAGATGGCCGATTTAAATAATATAAATGGTTTAGGTATATCACATTTGTGAGTTGCTGATTTTCAATATTCCTATTTTTAAATATTATTTTTATTTATTTAGCTACTATATATACTATTATTAGTAGGCAATGCATGATATTATTGACCTCCATGCTCTTTTAAAATAATATTGGCAATGCATCCATAACTATTGAGGAACTATGTGAGTAATTGATAAATGTTCTTTGTGACACCATTATTGATAATTTAATGTAGTATGGCTTCTCCATCTTTCTATAGGGAATGTAAGACATAGTTATCTCATATAGTGGAATAATTATAAATGCATACTATTTTCTTTCCTCTAACTCCAACAAATTTATATTAGTTTAAGTTACATAACCATAAGGAGGGAGATGCTTTGGAGAACTTATTAGGATTGAAATAATGAAAATAGAAAAATATTATAGAAAATACCTATATGAAACTAAAACTAAAATTTTTACTTACGTCCATTGAGATTCCTTCGATCTATCAGACTAGTTCTATAAGAATATACCATATCACATTAGCTTTCTAAAGACAATTTTGATGAATAAGTCTCATGTCATTAACTATTGAACATGATATAAGTGGCAACATCTTAGATCTCTATGTATGAATTCCTATGGATACAAGGACCTTCAAAGATAGATGAATTATACCATAATGATCCTCAAGTAATGCATAGAGAAAAAGAATTAATTTCCATAACAAGTGCATGGAATCCAAGATTTATAATAAATGAACAATCAAACAATATAAGTTTCCATAGTCTTCTATGTATACTTACAAATGATTTTTTTCCTAAAATTACATTCAAAATGTTAACTAATTTCCATTTATCTTAGTGAATTATCTTAGTACCTCCATCTTATTATAGAAAATGTAAGACACAACTCACTAACATAGTGGAATAATTAGGAATGCCCACTATTTTCTTTACTATAAGTGTAATTGATTTGTATTGGTCTAAGTTTCATAAACTTATGTAGGAAAATCCCTTGAAGAACTTATTAGGATTAAAATGATGGGAATATATTAGTATTATAAAAAATCTCTATATAATAATAGAATTATACACCATAATCACATTGCTTTTCTAAAGATAGTTTTGATGACAAAGTCTTATGTTGTTGACTATTGAACATGATACCAGTGATAGTATCATGGATCTTTGTATGTGCATTGATTCTTGTGGATATAAGGAGCCCTAAAAATAGATGAATTATACCATAGTAATGTTCAAATAATACATAAAGCAAAAGATTTTTTGGATTCTATAACAAGTACATGAAATCCAAGATTTACAATGAATGAGCAACCAAACAATATAAGCTTCATATTCTTCTATGTATACCTATAATTTTTTCTTACCAAGATTACTTTTTAAAATATTAACTACTTTTCCTCTCTTAGTTACTTCTCTTTATTTTTTGTCTTTTCTCATAGGCTCTATGAATAAATATGTTCTATCATTCTTGTGATTAGTCTACTTAAGAACATAAAAATGTGGATTTAGAAAATGATAATGTTGATCTTATTAACACTATCTTATAACATATAGTGTGTAAACTAAATGCATGCTTGTGAAAATGTAATGGTAGAAAAGTTTGTAGGTTTTATTGTTCAATTATTATAGGGAATCAAATATTATTCTTGCTAGGATTTTTAACATAAACATAATAACATTTACACATGTTTTACATATGATTTCATCAATTACATGTATGAATAAATGTAGGTTATTTTATTTCATTGGAATTTTTTTCCCATCTCTTAATGGATTCTTCTATTCTTTTGTGAGCATTATTACTAGTACATAATTTCATACAATCACATTTGATCTCTCTATGATTTCTATTACTCTTATCTTTGGTTCTTGTAACATCCTTCTTCCTAGCCTTAGGTTAAAAAGCATAACGTTGGGTATAGAATTCTTAACAAATGATTGGTCATGGCAAGGAAACCAAAAATTGGAATCAAATAATGCAACAAAAAGGTAATAAAATGGAACTTATGTTAAAGACATAACAAAATGGGGAAAGAGAGATTATAATACTAGAAGGAAAAGAAATAGAATACATTGTATTAAAAAATATAAATATATAAATCTAGACACTAAAATTAGTTGAAAAGAGATATAAAATCATAAATCTAAAAATCTAAAAATACTCATGATTATTCAACAATATTAAAATATTATTAGTCATACAAATTCTTCATAATCCAATATATGATACACAAAGAAATAATCATCTATAACTTTCAATATTAGTTCCAAGCCCAAATATGAAAGGAGGAGGGTTAGCATTAGGTTGGTAACTGGTTGCAAAACTTTACCAATTCTAATGGATAAGTTCTTTTTAAGATTTTGCATATACGAGGACATTCCATAGATGTAATGTGTAGTAATCGCAAGGCTTAGTTGCTATGAAAAATGGGCAAATTTACTAGGATTTCCTCAAGAAATGATGTACAACATCATCACTCAACTGTTATGAAAGGTAGATAAGGATTCTCAAATCAAGGATGGGTATGGATAAAGAATAAAGTTTAATAATAAAATATTCAATGATAATTTGAAAAATTGCATCACTATGCCAAGAAAGCAACTCAAAGGAAGACCAATGAATACATGAAAAAAATGATCAAAGATGATTTGAAGAAATTGCAAATAAATACAGATCTAGCTCATCATAGAAGTGAATGGTCAAAAAGAGCTTATGTATCTAGCCTCATTTTATTGTGACAAGGCTATGATGATGATGATGATGATAATGGAAGAAAGAACCATTTGAACATGACTATCAAATATCACATATATGGAAAAGAGAAAAGTATAAAGCTAGAAATAACATAAACATGAAATTCCATAATTAGAAACAAACCCCAAATGATCTCCTTACTCCACCTATCCTTAGTAACTTGTAAATAGGATAGGAGGTCAATATACATGCAATAAGAAATATTGGCATCTCCTCTAGATGAATCAAGGATAACTATCATGGTGGGTAGGTGAAGGCATGCTAGCTTGCAAAATATGTTAGTAAGCATAAATAATCCAAACATTCAAGAACACAAAACAAACATCAATCCAAACATTAATGAATCTAACCAAACTGCAATGCTCACTCCACCCATCAACCTACAAACAAAGAGGCTAGCATATACTATAGTCAATTTTGAAAGTATCAATGTTATTATGTGTGCTCATCTAAATTTCCAAATACCAGACCAAATGCCAAATTATCATGTGCATAGATTTAATATTAGTCCCAAACCAAAGTACCAGTGCCAACGACACCACCCAAGACTCATCTCTAACATTCTAAATACATAAAAAAAATGACCAATAAACCATGATTCACTCTCTCATGTAGGATAGAGCCTAAATAAAATTCATATCGATGCATCCCAATAGGGATCAAATACTAGAAATCTCTAATAAGTCCATCTTCAACTGACAACATAACGTAATGCTAGCTATTGACAACCAACAATCATACATATATCCAAAAACGAAAAATAAAATGTTAATGGTGGTGGGATGCAAATAACATCTAACATATCCAAAAAATATAAAAGATCCAATAATCAATTCCAAATTGAAATTGATAAGCCAACAAGATTTAGGTATACAAACTGAGTTGAACAAGAGTAAAAGATATGAAATTGAGTCAAACAAAGTTCTAGCAATAAGGAGGGATTATGAATGATAAGATTGAAATACCATGATCTAAGTATGATCTCATCATAATTTGTGGAAGCTAACTATGACCTAATCATGATTTGTAGTATCCTCAAAAAACTCATAAACCAAAAGTATAACAAAAACTCTCAACCACAACTTAACCATAATACATGATTAATTTGAAATGGTAGAAATAGTGAAGGATGATAGAAATGACAAAATTATACCATGACTCTAACACAACTTATGGTGATAAACCATGACCTCACCACATGATGGGTTGCAGTTGGCTACATTGACGAGGCCTCGTCGATGCAACCCCATTGACTACGTCCCATCAATGTGGTCCCATTGACGCATCATTTCATGCATCAACATTACCCTATCAATGTAGGGTTCCATTTTCACTTATAAATACATGCTTACCAACTGCATTTATAGCATTAGATTCATAGTAGTGGCTAAACTCTTGTGGTTTGTTCATTTGAAAGTTAGAATATTTCTCCCAAGTGCCCACAGTAGGATTCATCGAGTGTAGAAATCTTTATTCGATCATTGTTGTACCTAAGCATGATAGTGTATACAGTAACAAAGGCAAGCTTCTTGATAAACCTTGCAACATTCTAAATAGCTTAGATATTTTATTCATGCATTTAATGCTTTAAATTAATCTTTAATCTTTCCCAGTAATTAAGCTAATTAAGTCCTTAAGCAAGATAAACTAGATAGATCAAATACATAAGTATGACCACTTCAAGTGTAACACATATTTTCTTGGTAATCCCAACAACGTTATTGCTTAGTCGCCCAGTAGCATAGCACTTGGTAACCCAGCAGTGAATATGTGGATTCAGGACATGTATGGAAAGTGGGATTGGATGCTTACGTTAGGATTAGTTAGTTAGTTAAATTAAATTATTTATTAAATTACTCTATCTCTCTCTCTTCAAGAACCAAAACCATAAAACAAAAAATTAATAAAATTATATGCCTTGATTACTCTTAACCATACCATTATGCTTCACATGTGTAATTGGGAAGGGAACAAATGACCTTAGGGCAAGATTCACTTCCTAGAAGACTAGTGTACTAGAAATTATAAAGTCTATGAAATTTGACCAGATCATGTGTGAATGCTTTGTGATTCGTATGGTAGGGCATAGGGGTACCTTCACCGCTCATCATTGGTACCATTGCAAAGGACTTTGTTTGTTGAAATGTGTGCTATCTAGGATTAGTAAACTTATTAATATCATTAGACAAACCCAAGATCAACATCACTCTCACATGAATTATAATTACAAAAGCACACTGATTATTTTATTTGTTACAAAATTTCTTCTTTCCACAAGCATAAAGATGTGAAACCATCGATCCCATAAGAGTGCAAGATGATACACACTCATCTAGATGAGTATGTACTAGACTTCACCTTCATCCTACATTAGGATGAACAATTGAAAAGGTAGGATATGAAGGTCAACATTGTATTACCCCCCCAATAGATCTGTGTTTGGGATGCTCTTTAAAATTCTTAAGAAGTTGGACATTCTAGATCTTCATGAGGAATACATTGTGAATGGTTACAACACTTAGGACTACCATCCCACTAAAACACAACATAGGAGAGATCAACACCAAGCAAAGAACCATGAGTTTATGAAGGGAAAACACTTCAATGACCCCTTGTTCTTGCTAAACCAAGATGACAATGTGGATCCTCCTGCTGAGGGTTCTCAACATGAAAATTCTCCACCATTTGTTATTGGTGATGAGGGTGTGGCTTTAAACCTGTGATTCACTATTCATCAAGTAGGTTCAAGAAAAAATGATAGTCAAGGTAGGGACTCAAGTAAACATTATGATGGCAAGGGATCTAAGGATGGTGGTTGTAATGAGTGAAGAGATGGTGGTGGACATCATAGTGGTGGTGGCAATCCACCTTCCTCTTCATCCTCTTCATCTAATTCCAAACATTCCTCTTCATCTTCTAGTTTTGATAGAAGTCATCAAAGAAATAATCATGATGAAGGTGATCAGTGGGATAAAAATGATCATAGAGCCCACCAAGAATGAAGGGTTGATAGAAACCATCATCAGTTTCATCAAGATAATCATGATGATGAACCTCTATTAGTAACTCAGAGTGTGCTCAACATTGCAAAGGTAGTTAAGATTCCAACTAGGCATGTAAAAGATAGTTGGATCAAGCACTCAGACATGAACAATGTTCCAAAATTTAAGGGGGGACACAAATCTAATTTGCATAACTATCAACAAGATTTTCATGATGCTTGTGCCTTATAAAGCATTGATAATGATTGGTAGAAACTCAAGCTATTCCCCAAGACACTCATCAAGGAAGTTAAGACCTAGTATCGGTCCTTGGAAACAAAATCTATTAATTGATGGAGTACCATGTTAGAGCTATTTAATGATAAATACCATATGTACTTTAGAGTGTCTAACCTAAGAAGGAAAATCCAAGGTTGGAAATAAGGAACATAATAACCCTTGGATGCAGCCATGGGTAGATATTGTTCACTCTTAAACCAATGCCTTGATCATGGTTATTCTTAAAGGGAGCAACTCTGCCACAGCATACATGGAATCAAAGTAAAAACTAGAAAAACTCTTGGAATGTATGCCCAAGGGTGATTGTCTAAACTGAGAGCTCCTCAAATCCAAAGGCCTATAGAGTAGATAGCAAAAGAAGAAGGAGAGTTGTGGAAAAGGGAGAGTGTTGAAGAATATAATAGGGATCCTTCCATTAGAAAGAGGGAGGTTCAGTTTTGTGATGAGGAGAAGTCACCACTAGATGAAATGGTGAATAGAAAAACCTCACCCATCCAAAAATCTATTTATGATATTTTGGAAAAGGTTAATAAATTATAGGACTCTTTGGATGAAAAGTTCCACACTACTATGAAAATTATAGAAGAATCCAAAGAGAAAAATAGTGGAGGACATTGTGACCATAGTTTGCAGATGTTCCTACCCTACTAATTTTTTGGTAATTAAGGTTGAAAATTGCAAAGGTGACTTCCCCATCATTATGGGAAGGGCTTGGATGTGCATATTGGTCTAAGAAACCTCTCCGTAGAATTCTCCAAGGAAAATGAATTTGGAAATTTAGAGAAGAAGTGTGTTCCATGCATTGCATATACTGATAATGGGTGCAATTTCATGCCAAAGATCTAGTCCATCAAAAGTATATTCATTAAAGCATGCAATTAGTATGCAGAGGAAATAGATATCCAAAGGTGTCTATATATGATAGCCACAAAATCGGAGGGCACCCAGTAGCTGATAACTGACTTTGATAGAAACACACTATGCATGGAACCAATTGAGAGCCTAACATGCACTTATGTTCAAAGCATGAATGAACTTGAGCAAGTCCATCACCAACTCTCTAATGATGAAGATGATGATACCTATTGGGGAGAGTCACTAATCCCTGATAATTTCAAGTAGGAACTCCTAGAGTTAAAAAAATCTACTAGTTGGTATGAAGTATGCATTTTTAAATAATGGCATGCCAATTATAATCAATGTAAATCTTTCTCTTGAACAAAAAAAAAGCTATTTTAGGTCATCAAAAAGTGGCCAATAGCCTTTGCTTGGTCATATCCCAAATTAACAGGAATCAATCCATGGATATGCCAACATCGTATTTATAGCAACCTAACCATAAAGCCAAGAAAGTAGCCATAGAGTCAGCTAAATCCAAAATTGAAGCAGATCATTAAGGATGAAATAGAGCAACTCCTCAAGGTGAGGTTCATCTATTCCATTGTAGATAGTTAGTGGGTTAGCCCATTAGTAATTGTGCCAAAGAAAGATGGAAAGTGATAGGTCTACATTCCTTTTCGGCTATTGAACATGGCAACATTTAAAGATCATTTTCCATTACCATTTGTGGACCAAGTATTAGATACTATCTCCAAGAATTACTATTATAGATTCTTACATGGTTATAGTGGCTATAACCAAACCCAAATTATGCTAGAAGATCAGGCCAAGATAACATTCATGAGTCCATGGGGGACTTTTGCATATTATAAGATACCATTTACTCTATGCAATGCTCCTGAAACATTTCAATGCATGGTATTTAGTATTTTTAAATAGTAAATTGGTAGTAGGATAGAAGTCTTCATGGATGAATTCTCTACCTATGGGGCTACATTTGAGCAAGCCATGGATTACCTTGAGTAGGTTTTGAAAAGATGTATCAAAATAAATCTTAGGCTCAATTGGAAAAAAAGCCATTTAATGGTCTAGGAAGGCATAGTACTAGGGCATAAAATTCAATAAAAATGGATTAATGTAGACCTAAAGAAGATGAGGGTCATCCATGGAATAACATGCTAACTAGAGATGGTTAAAGATGTCTGATCATTCCTTAGACACATTGGCTACTATCGGTGATTCATAGAGAATTTCTCTAAGATTGCAAAGTCATTGGTTGAACATATGAAGAAAGATGTTCTATTCATCTAGACCAAGGAGTGTGAACATGAATTTCAATAATTGAAAGAAAAACTCATAGAAACTCCAATCCTACTAGTACCATATTGGTTTAGACCATTCCACATAATGAGGGATGCATCTAAATATGCCTTGGGAGTTGTGCTTATGTAGCTAGATGATAAAAAACATCCATACTACATCCATTGTGTAAGTTGAAGCATTGTAGATGCATAATTAAATTACACCACAATTGAGAAAGAACTAATGATAGTGGTGCATGCTCTTTTGAAAACCCTACCTTTCCCATGCCTCATTTGAAAACTTTGCAAAAGGGAAAGAATCATTTGATATGCAAATGAAATAATCAAGCATGCTCCTTTGGCCTTGTGGTCTGAAATAATGAAGGATAAGATACCTACCATGACTAAAGAAGGGAAGTAGTAGCCACCACCTTCACTACCTACTCAAGAAAAAAATACTTGAGGCTCGCATAGCCATTAAGCCCTTGTGCAAAATCTGAGAATAGTTCTTGCATGAATAGGAGCAGCTTGCAAGAATGAGTGGTGTGGACCCATCTATATATCAAGCTATGATGAGTCACCTTAATGAGGTGGCTCAGACAATTATCCAAATGGAAAGACATGTACAAATATTCTCTACCCAACAGATGTAGTTTCTTACAAGGTCAAATCCCAATGCTCGAGAGGTGATGGTCTCATTATCTCAACATCATTTATTCATAGAAATCTCTGGGAATGATGCCTCCTTTTTGGTGTGTTTGGAGGAAGGAGAGGGGGAAATTATACTAGTGACACCAAGGGTAGGAGACTACTACTAAAGTTGTTGTTGATCAAATTGCTAAAGTGCTGAATGCACCTATGACCTCTATAGTAGAGGTATTTGCACTTCAAGATGTGTAGACATCTGTATGCATGGTCAATGGAAAATTGAGTGCAACCTAGCATGAAGAGTTACTAGATTGACTAGTGGAAATCGAGCAACCAATTTTGGATATCTTTGATTTTTTGGATAACATTGTAATTCAGTCAAAGTTGCTAGAAGTAAAGGTCAAATGCATTATCTTGGAAGGGCAACTTGAAATGGCTCAACTACAAAATCAATGCTTGGCTGTGGAAGTTGCTAAACTATATGCCCATTTTGCTGACCCCGCACTCATTAGCCCCACAATAACTAGAGATGAAGCTTTTTAGTAGCTTTAGGAATGATTAAAACAAACTGAGGAGGAAATGGTAATGACCATCTTCAACCAGTCCTTAGTCGAAGCAAAAACCTACTCGGTTCAGAAGGACTTGGTCTAGATGTACCAAAAAAATGAATCATTGACCATCAAAAATCATTGCCTATGCAATGTTGATGCATAAAAACAACAAATGTAAGAATTCATTCATCAATATTAAGAGCAACTTACTAGGGTAAACATAGAGTTAAGGAAATTGGCTATGGAAAATCAAAATCTATCTATGGAGAAAGTTTGAGCCTTAAATTAGTAATCTATCATCAAGATTGCCACTTGAAAAAATGAGGCTCTCAAATTTGAAAGAGTTAAAAATCACTATAGAGACTAGGTTGGCATGTAGAAGGAAGTGAATGAGAAACATATTCAAATGGCTAAGGCAAAAGTAAATGAGACTCTCTAATGAGTGGTGAGGTATCCCTATGCTCAACCATATGAATACGAGCATCCACACATGATCTGGTCGAATTCCAAGGACTACGTGCTTATGTGCCTTTGTGGAATAAGAATGGGTTGATTAATCATTGTCTTCCCAAGATTACTTGTAAGTCACAATTGTATGGTTAAGTAAACTTGAGGCATATGATTTTTATACTTTTTTGTGTTTTTATGTCCTACTACTAATAAGGGACGAGAGAGATAACTAAGTAACTAATTTAATTTAACTACTTATTAACTAGGCTCTAACTGATCTTAACACCAGTATCCGTTCTCACTTGTCATACACATCTTGAACCAGTGTAACACTACTAGGATTACCAAACATTAATCATTATTGAGTTACCAAGTGTTACACACATGCTCGAAGTGATCGTACTATGTGTGCTTACTTAGGAGAGTTGTAGAATGAGAGATAATCATTAATAAACTAATGAAAAAATTAAATAATAGTAATTAACATTAATTAATCTATTCTAAATGCTACAGAGTTTATCTTTATTACCGTACACAAGGTGTGCTCAGGTACACAATGCTCGAATAAAGATCCATTCACTTTATGACTCCTACTGTAGGCATGCAGAAATAATTCAAATTCTGAGAGGAAGAAAAGGTAAGAGTTTGGGTAAGGGAATAGGACTAACTATGCAAACAAAGTGTGCCTACCTCTTATTTATAGGCAATGAAGTAGGCCATGATATCATGTACGTGATATCGCATGGAAGGCCACGATATCATGTATGCGATATTGCGGGCACAATATTGTCACTCATCATACCCCCATGACTGAATGAAAAATTGTCCTCAAGTTCCTTACAAAATGATGGGAAGGTATGTGATTATTGACTAAATTAGAACTAACAGTGACAGGGAATAACAAACTCAAAGTTCCTAATGAATGGATCGATAACACAATACATTATAGCATTAGTGTTCATAACCATTGTGGCAAACATTGTACATAAATAACATCCGGGCCTTCATTCGACAGCTTGAAGAGAGAGCGAGAGGAGAGAAAATGAGGCACATTACTACCAATGTTGAGATTATGCCCTCCATTATTTATCCATATCCACATAACCAGACTTGTTCCCAGTGTAAACATTCTAGCTCCAGTCCATCCTGAGTGCTTCCTCCTGTCCCAGTCCATAGTTTGTATAATTTCCATCTACAAACACAACACAATCACGAATGAGTAAGGATAAGTAAGCCACAATGCAATTGATACATTGCCTCGATATAAAGTGCATTGGCTAGGTTGTGGTTATGGTAGAAACTAGGTTAGAGGTTTATTATGGATAACTACCCAAGGTGTAGGGGTTAGGTAAGTAGTAGAATGTAGAAATTAAAAAATTTGTGCCAGGATCCCCATGACTAAGAGCAAACCTCTGGTAGCAATAAGATGAAAAAATATAAGGAACAACAAAGATGGAAAAAATAACAATGGAAACACCAATAAAGTGGATGTTAAAGATGGGGGTGAAACAAGAAATGGTTGATTACAGAGAATGTTTAAGGAAAAGAACTTAATAATTGCATCAAAAAGGAATGCTAGTAGGTCCTCCCCAAAGCAGGTTCATGTCATTTATGCCTTGAAAAACCCATAAACCAAAGAGTTCGTAGGCTCTAGGAATGTCATTTGGAAGCAAGAGTTAAAAACTTACCCATAAGAATTTACCAAGGAAAAAAAATGCATCAACCAAAATATGGACTAATCATAAAACTAGAAATGAGGTGGAAAATGGGAAGAAAGATGGAGAGTAGAAAATGGAATGGAATCTCAAGAGCAAGGTTGTGTAAAGTCCCTTGTGTATGTCATGGTTAATGTGACTGAGTAGAACTCATTCCAAATTTAGACTCAAACCAAGCACACTCAGTGACCTTGCATCAATACACGTGGCCAATCCATCCTCTTGAAGCAATAAGAATGCTTCCCCAATGAGTCACAACTAGCCCAATGAGAGCAAGATGGAGAAACAGGAAGTGAGAAAGGGCCTTAGTTAGAGGAAACCTTCAAGAATGGGTAACATGTCTTCCCAGTGCCATAACTAGTGCTTGCAGCCCAGATTTCTTTATTATGTCTAAGGGGTGTTCTTTGAATTTTCACTCTCTCTCTCTCTCTCTCTCTCTCTCTCTCTTTTACGTGAGAACCACACCATGCAAAGACTTATTCTTATTCACTCAACTTCCTGATATTTGATCGATGGCAGAATGGTGGAAAACCCAAGAAAAGTGTCCAAGCACCCAAGAGAATAGCTAGCACAAATGCATCAAATCCTCATGAAGTCACACCATTTTCATCCATTGAGTCCTTTCTCAGTTTTAAGAATACCAAGCCACCAATTCATTAATAAGTTTATTTAGAAAAAGGAACAGCATAGTTCCAAAACCAAGTGAGACCATAGAGTTGAATGGATGAATGGGCAACGTGGACTCATTGCCTATTTTATCAAAATAACCATATCTTAATATCAAAATTGAAAATTAAGGGTAAAAACTAGACATTAGCAATCAACATTATTATAGGACAATCCACCATCATGAGCACTTATTGTATGATGAATGAAAGTAAATCAAACAAAGAAATAGGAAAAAATATGAACGATGGTGTAAGAAAAAACTAGGTAAATTTGAAAAATGTGTAAAAAAAAAATATAAAAAGAGTTGAGGGCTTAGAATGGTTAGCATTGGTGGTCATCTCTCCCACAACTAAGTTGGAAGGAGGAGATCTGAAATAACGAGCAAGGTTGTCTACCAACAAAGGTAGTATTAGTACTAGCTAATCTAAGCTCATGAAATGGTTTGATTTGTTGGAAGTTAACCAACAATTTGTTATCTAGGCTCTCAAGTTTGTATATCATCATCATCATGGCCCCTGAAAGAAAAGTTGCATGAATGACATAAGGTCCTTCCCACAACATTTGAAATTTGGTACATTGTGGCACATGAGTGGGATTCTAGTAGAGAACCTTATCTCCACATTGATATTTAACTTTCCTAATTCTTAGGTTATGACATTGTTTATTGAAGGCCTTGTGCAATTTGTTAGATGATAGGGTGGCCAATCAGTTCTCATCTAGTAGGTTAAGGGTCAACAACCATTGTTTTTGTGCTAGATTGAGATCAAGGTTGAGGTCACATGCCATGGATAGTGTACGAAGCTCAATTTGAATCGGAAGCATTGGTAATTTCCTGTACACTAACTCAGAGGGAGAGTAGCCTATAGGGAGTTTCCATGTGGAGCGGTATGCCCAAAGAGCATCGTTTAGTTTAGTTCTCCAGTCATGCCTAAACTTGCTAATGGTTCTTGTCAATATCTTCGTAATCTCCCTATTGGTGACTTCGACTTGGCAATTCACTTGGGGGTGATATGGTGTAGTCAATTTGTACTCAACCCGTAAGTGTTGCATTAATTTTTGAAAATTTGCACCTATGAAGTGTGTACCATTGTCTGAAATAAGTGCACGAGGCACACCAAACCTATTTATGATTTGTTGCTGAAAAAATCGTGCATTTGTAGATGATGTACAATCTTTAATAGTAGCTACTTCTACCCATTTTGTAAAGTAGTCAATGGAAATAATAATATAAGCTTTTCCATTGGACATTGGTGTAATCGGCCCCATAAAATCAATTCCCCAAATGTCAAAGGGTTCTAAAGGTTGGATCCATTGTTACGGATCCTCCATTCTAGTAGTCATCCCCCCATCACATTGACAATGCTCACAAGATTGGATAAAATGATGGGTGTCCCAGAACAATGTAGGCCAATAAGATCCTGCAAGCAAGATCTTAATGGCTATTCATCTCCCAATGTAATGACCCCCATAAGGACCCTCATGAGCATCTTGGAGAACTAGCAGTTGATCTACATTGGGAACACACCATCAGACAAAGTGATCAAGACATACTTTATAAAGTTTCCCATTGATTTCCATAAAATACTTGGCTTGGTGAAGAAACTTTTGTTTCTTTTTAGCATCAAACCCTTGTGGTGTTTGTTGTGTTAGGAGATAGGTGAGAATACTACTATACCAGTCTGTCTCCATGGTTAATTGATTATTCACTACACCTAAAAAGAGGAGTTCATTTGGGAAATAATCAGAAATTGGATACTCATCCTCTTTTTTGTCCTATCGCAACAAAGATAAATGATCAGCAACTATGTTCTTGGTGCCTTTATGATCGATCATCGTAAGATCGAACTCTTATAATATTACAAGCCATCATATGAATCGAGGGCTTACTGTTGGCTTATTCATTAGTAACCTTATTTCACTATGATTTGTGTGTATGAATACCTTATAGCCCAATACATAGTACCTAAATTTTTCTAGTGGAAACACTACAACCATTAATTCTTTCTCTATTGTAGTGTAGTTGAGTTGTGCACCAGCAATACTCCTACTTGCACACTAGATGTAATAAGGATGTTTTTGGTCATCTAACTATGTAAGTATGACTCCTAAAGCATAGTTGGATGCATCAGTCATTATGTGGAATGGTCTGGACCAGTTAGGTGCTTGTAGAATGGGTGTTTCTATGAGCTTATGTTTTAAAGTTTGAAATGATAGTTTGCATTTCCTGGTCCATTTGAAAGGTACATCCTTTTTCGTTAGTTCAACCAATGGTTTTGCAACCTTAGAAAAGTTTTCAATAAAGTGTCTATAGTAGCCAGTGTATCTAAGGAATGACCAAATATCTTTTATAGTTTCTGGTTAATGGGTAATTCCTTGGATAACTTTGATCTTTTCAAGGTCTACCTCTATTCCTATTTGTGAGATCTTATGCCCTAAACTATGCCTTCTTGGACCATTAAATGGCTTTTCTACTAGTTGAGCCTTAAATTGGTTTCTACACATCATTTTAATACTTGCTCTAACTGGTCCAAGGCTTGATCAAAGTTCATTCTGTAACTGGAGCAGTCATCCATGAAGACTTCCACATCATTTTCTATCTACTACTAGAATATGCTAAGAACTAATCATTGAAACATTGCAGGGGCATTGCACAAGCTAAAAGACATTTGTTTGTATGTAAATGTTCCCTAAAGACTGGTGAATGTAGTCTTGGCTTTGTCTTTTGGGGCTATTTGTATTTGGTTGTACCCATTATACCCATCCAAAAAACTATAGTAGCGATGCCCTATAATGGTGTCTAAGACTTGGTCTATGAATGACAACAGAAAGTGGTCCTTGAATGTTGCCATATTTAGTAGCCTAAAATATATGCACATCCTCCATTTACCTCCCTTTTTGGGCACTATAACTAAGGGGCTAACCCATTCACTATCAGCAATGGGATATATGAACCCAGCTTTTAGAAGCTATTCGATTTCTTCATTAACTACTTGCTTCAGCTTTGGGTTCAATCGCCTCTATGATTGTCTTCAAGGTTTCATGGAGGGATTAGTGTAAATTCTATGTTGGCATATCCTAAGATCTATTCTAGTTAATTTCTAATATGGCCAAGCGAAGGATTTCGACCATTTATTTATCACTTTTAGCAGTCTTTCTTTTTAATGAGGAGCAAGCTTCATGTTAATAATTACAAGTTTTCTATTTTTAAGAAACATGTATTCCATACTAGTGGACTGATGAGACGCGAATTGCACAGGCTGCGATATCGCAGTCCACCGCCAAATCTATAAATAAGAGGCGACACTCCCCTCATTTCACATCCTAGGCGTAAAGTAGCGAATCTCTGGTAGATTGATCACCCTAGAGATAGAATATTTTCCATGTGCCCGCAGTAGGAGTCCCTCAAGTGAACGGTTCTTTATTCGAGCAGCTTTGTACCTGAACGCAAGTTGTGTACGACAATAAAGATGAGCTTTGTGGATAAACCTTGCAGTGCATGGATAGGTTTAATTAATGTTATTTATTGCTTTCCTAGTAACGTGGCATGAGTACAACTTGGTTACAAGCGTTGAAGAATGTGTACAGCTAGCCAAGGAATTGGCTACTCATCGCGATTAGATTCTCTCACCCTTTCCTCCTAGAACGTGGGACAAGTATGACTTGATTACGAGCATCTACGGATGTGTACGGCTAGTCAAGGAGTCGGCTACTTGTCACACTTAGGCTAGTTAGGTGCCTCAGTATGACCACTTCGAGCATGTGCATTACATGTGGTAATCCCAGTAACGATTAGCGTTTGGTAGCCACAGTTGCACAATTTAGGGTGTGTACGACAAGTAGGAACGGATGTTGACGCTAGGACTTAGTGTTGTAGTTAGAGTTAGTTTTAGTTTCTCAACCCTTCACTGTTTAACATAGGAGATAAATTGGAAAATACCAAAAAAATCATATACCTCAGACTTACTTAACCATATACTGTGACAACAACAAGTATGGGAAGACAACAAATGATTAACCCTAAGTGTTCCATGGGGTGTTTAGGCATTTAGTCTATGGAGTTCGACCGGATCGCGCATGCTATGCTCATTTTGTATGGTTGAGTGTAGGGGTACCTTGCCACTCATCATTGGCGCCGTTGCTGAGGACTAAGTGTTTTGACGCCAATTAGAACATAAAGGATATCATTCACATCGTTGTAAGCTTTAACGAACCTTTGGGTTAATCAGTTAATTAAGAACACAGATAACGATGAATAGCACACCAGTAAGATGGCTTCTTCTCACAAAGTTAACTCACCTAAGGATAACATAGAAGATAGTTAGCATCACACACATAACCTAGACCAGCCATGTCCTAAATAGTCTAAGGTCACATATACTCATCCTAATGAGTATGTCCCTGACTTTACTTTTATTCTCCATCAAGATGAACAACTGTGGTGGAGAGATTCACAAGGTAACATTGTGTTACCCCCGGATCGATCAGTTCCTAACATGCTTTTTTGTGTTTTAGCACAGATTGGCGTGCAAGAACTATTTGCAGAATATGTTCTAAATAAATTTGACACAAGGGATTATCATCCCACAAATGCCCAACGTATTCGGGACGAAAGGCAAGAGATCCAACATTCATTATTGAAGGGCAAGGTCCCCCATGTCCTTAGTGAAATAGGAGACAAGGAACCCCTCATAACGGGTTTCTTAGAAAATGATGTTCCTCCTCCTCACAATGGTGAAGAGTTTAGGCATCAGGGCCTTCGATCAACTGTACATGCTATAGGCTCTGACCCCCATGAGCACCAACTGTTCACTGCAGGAACAACCACTCACACTAAGGTCGAACACTTAGATCGTCATAACAATCGGGGCCGAAGCAGCCGAAGAGAAGGTAAGAAACATTGCCACGGTGATGGATCCCCTTCCTCTTCTCCTTCATCTCACCATTCACACTCTCCTTCCACATCTGGGCACAACCATCGTGAGCATAACGGAGAGGGTAAAAGTAAAAAGGAAGATGAAAGACCTCGACAGGAAGGTCAAGAGGAGTTAGGACAAGGGCAAGGACGTAGGGAGAGTAGGGAACCACCATGAAGACATCACAAACATCATGACAGGGATGATCATGATGAACCCCTACTCACAACCTAAAGCATGCTAGATATCACAAAGGCAATTAGGATCTCCACAAGGCACTTAAAAGACAATAGGATAAAGCGTTTGGACATAAATAATATCCCACGTTTTGAAGGGGGATACAACGCTGATCCTCAACATCCTTTATATACATTCCACGATGCCTATGGCTTGCAAAATATAGATAATGAGTGGCAGAAGCTCAAGTTGTTCCCAAGGACACTCACTACTAAAGAAGCAGAGAGCTGGTACTAGTCCTTAGATTCGGAAACCATCAGGAGGTGGAGTACGGTTCTTGAACTGTTCAACAACAAATATCAAACGTACTCCAGAGTGTCCAATTTGCGTAAGTAGATCCAAGGCTGGAAACAAGGTGCTTATGAACCCTTGGATGTTGCCATGGCCTGCTACCATACACTGCTACATCATTGCCCAGGCCATGGGTACACTAAGCGGGATCAACTTCTCCACATCGTGGATGGGCTAAGAAATGAAACAAGAAGAACTCTTGGGACTTACGCCCAAGGGAGACTTTCCCAATTGAGAGCCCATGAAGTTGAAAGTTTGTTGGAACAAGTAGCGCAAGAAGAGGGTGAGCTACGGAAGAGAGAAAGTGCGGAAGAATGCAACCACGATCTCTCCCTTCGCAAGAAGGGAGTGAAATTCTGTGATGAGGAGGATGAGTCACCACTCGAAGAGTTGGTGAATCGGAAAACTGTACCGATCCAAAAGTTAAAAATAGAGGTATCAGCTAAGGTAGACCAAATGTGGGATTCCTTAGACTCAAGAATAGAAACAGTCTTGAAAATTGTAGAAGAGTCTAAGGTAGAACAAG